>KK122109.1:171677-193326 GCA_000611955.2 Stegodyphus mimosarum | reverse complement strand
TATATATATATATATGTATAAAGTTTCGAAATAGACATCGAATAGATAAATGAAGTTAGTAGTTTAATTTTTGACTGTGAAACGTTAAATTCTTACTAGATATAACAAGAAACCTAAACAGTGTATGAAATACCTTAAATAACGATTTGGAAACATATCTGAAATGGAATCAAGTAATTGGCAGTGTTATTAAACTTACTGTTGATGACAAAGAAATAACTACGGTGCACACTTTTCGCCCAAAAGGAATATTCCAATTATTTTTTTCGATATGAAGAAACCGGACCCCCTCCTAGCGCCTTCTTAACAAGTTATAAGAGGGATTTACAGGAAAAAGGGGAATTCCTGTTGCGGCCCGTTACTGGCCCTGATTAGCGCCAGCTGTGCCTTCATGTTCAATATGAACCCGTCACCATGATTTACAAGTCCTTGTTTACTTTCAAAACTCCTTGCGCGAAGCACCTAAGTAGGTCCTGTCAGAAGTCCATTCCGCCTTCTTGTTTGCTTCCCCAACAAGTTAAATTGGCTTTCGTCATGGTTCGACTGAAATGCTCGAAATTGGATTTTCTCTTTCCGTAATAGCGGTCAGTTCCGCAGCAAAGCTATAAACTGGTGTCACTGTAAAGATGGTTAATCACCTTTCTCAACTAACCTCTAAGTCGCGGGCAATACTCGAGAGCGGAGGGGGAGCGCAAAGAATGCGAAAATGTCTTTCGATATGATTAACTATGAATTTTGAAGAATAATTTAGGGTTTCGTATTAATGGAATGCAGGTTTCCTTAATGCATAAACAACCCAGGGGGAATTTTCATTGCTTACTGTCTACTCCAAACACACAGTTTTTATTTCTGCAAATATGAAAAAATAAAATATTAAGAATTTTTCTCCAGCAAGATTAACCTAGTTAAATTAACCTAACTATTATAAAGGGGTTTTATCAACGACCTCCGAGATACCATTTTTTTTTTTCGAAAGCTTTCAAACACCTCGAAGGAAACCCTTGTGGGGTATTTAGCCGTTTCAGTTCACGGATTTGGTGTTTGTTGCTATCCTCGTGCGGAGGTGATCCAATGGAGTAAATCCAAACATATGTCTTCAATAAGTCTTCTATTCATTAAATAAGTGCGCAAGTTTGATTTGATTTAGTAGATTATGGGAAAGCACATTGAGCATTTCTAAGTCAAATTGGCTCGCATACAGGTTACACTTTGGAAAAAACCACAAACACGCCCATGCAGCCAGCCTGTTCGCCTGGAATCGAACCATCCATTGGTTTGCTATTTTGAACAATTTATTATGCTTCGCATCTTTAATTTCTGACGCATAACTATCCAAACTATCAAGGATACCGTAACACCATAGTTTTTCTGATATTAAACTGAAATTTGCGTATCAGGATCAGATTGCAATGCTTTTTATCTTTTAATTAACATACACCTCAAAACACAAGTTGAACATGTGTCTGTTTAATGTATAAATAATAAAAAAAAATTAAAATTTTAACATGCAGTTATTATGCTAATGAGAATTTAAAAAGTAACTCTGCAAATATATTTAAAATAAAAAAAAAATGCAGACTTAATAATTAAAACTTTCGGTTTTTAAATACATACACAAGTCTTTCCGGGTATGCGAGGGTGGCGTTTGCTGTATTTATTTTATTTCGCCAAGCTAGCGGTGTTGCGATTTATAGAAATTTGACGAGTGTAGCAGATTGCGTACCAACAGAATTTACTGTTAAGCAGCGTAAGAGAATACAGGAATCATAAGCAGACGATATTTGTATGGTTGATGAAATTATTACTGGGCAGTCAGTTTATTCTACCATCCGAATATATTCATCCAACTGTTAGGAGATTTGAAGATGTTCTTGTTTAGTGCATTGACGAAATATTCCGAGACTACTTTATTGATCGATGAAGATAGATACAGATGTTTCCTGTTATTATGATGCGATATTTCAATGCATACATCAAACGAAATGAAAAGCCCTTTGATTTTATGAAACATCATTTGAATCTCAACACGGTGCCAAGTTAACTGTCCAAGTAACTTTGGCAATTCATTTATAGATTTAACATTTACCAGGAATATATCTGCAGACTTCTTAAATTATGTATCTTATTTCTCATATCACTGACGAATTTTACATACGATCTTTTTGGATGAATAAATGTAATAAATCTAAAATAAAATATATGTGTGTTTGTTGTTGTTTTATTTGTTCTATAACATCCTCACACTTCCGTTAGTAATCCTACTCATTTAACACCAGCGGCTCTTTAAATTAAAAGAAAGAGTCTGCCGTCATTTTTTTTTTCTTTCAATGGCGGACACTGGTAATCCCGGAAGCAGAGGTCATGTCACTATGGCAACACCTAATAGGTGGGCCACTGTTGCTTCCTCTGAAGGGACAGACAATTTACATCCATACCTTCTCCGGGATTCGAACCCGGGCCCTTCGGTACGGCAGTCAGTGTCACTAACCGCTTTCTCATCTGAGCGGAGTAACAGTAGACATAAACATTCAGAAAAAAAGCTCTAATGTTTTTAGGCCTACTTTTATCCTTTCATAATGCTATCTGATTCAAATTTGATCGAATATGATCAAAATTTATCAGAACAAGAAAGGCTAGATATGGTAATTAGTCAGTTAATTACATTTTGAATTAAATTTGATAAACAAATAATGTAATTGTAATAAATAAATCAAAAAATTTGTAAAACATTCGCTCTCATCTGAGAATACTAGAAGTTAAACAGTTGCTATTACAAAATCTCAAAGTAATGATTCGAAAAAAAAAAAAAATTATTTTACAGTGCCTCAGCAGTGGGGGAAACCGGAAGGATTCTTTACCATATTCTCATCATTAAGCTAGAACTTTTTTTTCCCTCTGACGACTTAACGACCTCGTAGAATCTGCACCTCAGCATGATACGCAGCCTCACGGGTGAAATATGAACTGGTACGTAAAACGAGGGAGGGACTAGAAGGGGGAAAAACAAACTTGAGACCAAAACTTTTCCGTCTGGACGGACGTCTAAGATTGAGAAAGTAAGGGGACGGAACCTTATACTGATCAGGCCCCCTTTTCCAAGCAGAGAAGGCCAGGAACCTGTGTGAAAGGGACCCCCACCGGGAAAATCATTGGTAGCAATGCGGGAAGTCCCTTTCTCTTGTTGTCAACGCATCTTGCCTTTTGCTGGTAAACAGAGAAAGAATTTGGTGGGGCAAAGCAAACTGAGGCAAATCACGTTAGCGCTGAACGCTACATTACTCTTGTTTGGCGTTCCCGCGCCAAAGTGATTGAAATTTTGGGGGTCACCAGAAGGCACAAAGGCCTTGGATCCTGTCACGTGCAAAATTTGCCGCATCTGCTTTCGTTTGCTCAGTGGGGCTTTCATAGTTCGCCAAAAGCCATAAGCTCTACAGATTGTGAGCTATTGTGCTGAAATTCAGGCATTGTGGAGAGTACGGATCCATATAATTGTCGACGGACCTTTTCGCCAGAAACCCATTTCAGTCTTAATTGTCGTTTGCTATAGGCCGTCACGTGGTAGAAAGATTGCACATTTTGCACGAGCCAGTTCAGGACTCCCCCTGAAATTTATCTTTTAAGTTCCTTGATTTTTCCTGACCAAACGGAGAAATTCCCCAGAACAATATAATGAAAAAAGTTATCAGATTAATAGAAGTAAATTTGATAATCTTATATGTTTACCACAAATTACAATACAACAACTATAAAATTCTAATTTATTTTACTTCGTACTCTGAATGAAAATGAAAGGCCTATATGTGAGAAAAACATTTTTACTTCCTTATTCAAAGTAAAAGAACTATTGTAATCGCGAAAAATTTCTGGATATTAAAATATCGTATTCCAAAGAAAATATCCATTTGGACCGCTCTCGAATCCATTGAACGATGTTTTTGCGTGACATCTATACGTGCGGACAGAATAAAGGACTCTTTTTTTCCAAATCGGATTGTAAAATGGATTTATAAGACATCTTTTCGAGACGTACGTATGTATGTATCTCGCATAACTCAAAAACAAGTAGCCGTGGGAAGCTTTGTATTTGGGACTGCTATAACATCTAATTCTGCATCTATCTTTTCCGTTGCAATCGTATGTAAATACATAAATATACATACATATATATAATACATATATACCCGCACTGTTACCTGATTCTATGAGCTCAGTTTTTTATTCTAATATGTGGGTTTTTGCTTTAAAAATGATTGAATTATGTTAGTCTTATGTTCTCATTAAGATTTTTATGCTTTTAGTTAATAAGCATACAATAGCTGTAGAATTAACAACAATTTAAAAGTTTAAGTAGCGCTAGCCCTAACGAGGCCGCCATTTGTTTGCATTTCTTACTAGAGTAGTGAATTCAATCAGTTGGTGCACCAGCTTCAGTGTCTTTTTATTCAGTGGACCCAAAGTTAACTTTCAATTTTGTACACCGAAACTTTTCTGTTCCTGCCCGTTGGCCGAATTGCTTGTTTTTCCGAAGAAACTCTAATTTTAATTGCAAAAATATTTTTTAACTGTTTTTAACTGTATTTGGTGTTTTAGGTTTTTCTGTACTTTATAGTTGTTAATGAAGATGTTTTCAGTTTTTATGCATTTTTACCTGGCCGCGAAGCGAGAACTAAATTGATTGAATGAGAAGTATATTTCTAATGAAATTAAAGGAAATAATTTAAATGAAGTGCAGAAAAAATATGTGTATAATTTAATAGGCCGTAGATGGAAGTCTTGCGGTATCCACACAGATATTTTATTAAAAATCGCACAGCTTTACAGGCGCAAAAAGGCGCTCGATGACTGTTCGATACTTACATTTGTGCATAATTGTTAATAATTAATAATTTTCACAGATTTATCGCAGTATTTTTTAAATCAGGAAGATAAACGGTGTTCTACATGTTTGCAGGACAGAGAAGCTGCGAAGGCATGCGTAATATGGATATTACTGAAGTTATGTTCCAGTTTATTTCTATCGGTTAATTAAATTTTTGGTTTGCAAAATGTAACATTATTATGGGCTAAATTGGGATTCATGTTAAGTAAACACATGGTATCATGAGCGTTATATAATAATCAGGTAAGAGCTCAGTTTAAAACTAGACTGTGCAGTGATTTCGCCTATATGATATTTCGAGAACTTGCCTCTTTTTTTTTTTCCCTCTATAAATCGCAAATAAAAATTTACATACACGAGTGCGAAAATTACGTATAAGCGGCTGGCACCACAGACACATGTAAGTGGAACAACACTTTCTTTCTGAAGGTATGGATGGATGTACCAACCATAGAGGTTAGTTTGGCAGATTATGCTTAAACATACTACGGTTATCTGCCTAAGAGGAGAGATTCCTTCGTGGAGAGCTTTCTAAGGGAATTAGGCTTATGTACACGTTACACATGTGGAAAACCACGAAAACGCCCATGCAGCCAGCCCGTTTGTTACTGTTAAACTGTTAAAAACTGTTAAAACGACCAAGCAACCAGCATTTTACAAGATTTCGTACCCTGATAGAACTTTAAATATTCTTAATAATATTAATGAATAAATAAATGATATATATATATATATATATATATGTATGTATGTATGTATGATTAAGAAGTAAGTTTATTATTTCTAAATTTTCTCAATTCAGATTCAAGATTCAATTTTCCCTAACAATTTAATAGATCTAGAAAGATAACTCAAAGATCACGGTTTGTGGAACAGCAGTTCTTAAGGAATTAGCTATTTGCAAGGCTGTGTGCAAGATAAATTTAAGATCTTACGTACTGCATGATGGTAATATCTTCCAAGTCGCGTGGTAGGGTAAAGTCAAAAATAGCTAATGCTCCGAAAAGATTTTAGAGAGACTCAGGAAAATTCTAACACCAAAATAATTACAAAGAAGTGGCAAATTAAGTATTACAGTTATTGCTTTTAAATCGCTCATTTTGTGGAATAACTGCAGTTAAAACTAGAAAGATAAATTAAAAAACTTAAGCCACCTCGAGATGCAACACTCCAAGAAGTGGATATTTAATATGTGGCATGGAAATTAAAAATCAAATGACTTTTGCAATACAGCATTCACCAAACGTATCAATAATAAATACCCTCCTATGACAGTCATGATCAATAATCAAATCAGTAATGAATATGGTCGATAACAAATGCCCTCCATAATATAATGTAAGCGTAGAAAATTTAAAACAGTCTGCTGTAAATGTTTTTAATATCCATATATTACCTTAAAAAGCTTCAATGAGAAACCCAAAAGATGCATTAAAAATAGGGCTTTAAGTTCTTATCCTGTCTTGCAGACAAATAGCTGACTACTGTAGAAAACATAATCATTATTCACAGCCTTCCCATCAACCACCGTGTGGTCCACCCCATCTTCATGACTGCTACAAAACACCAATGATACGAACAAGATAACTTTCTCCGGTACACCCAAAATATCCAAAAAGCACCGACTGTCCCCCAAAACTCCCTATCAGAAGCTACACGGAGTTTAAATCATCGAAGGTGCTTCTGGCACTTACCAACAAACCAGACACACTCTTTTTCCCTGAAAATACCCCTTTTTCTGCGCGGCCTCTTTAGGGGTCTCCCTAAACCTCGGCGAAAATGTGTTCGTGACGCTAACTGCTGTTTTCAAGTTAGTTATCAGCGGTCAGCTTTGGGTCCTATTATGGTAAGTGCTCTCCAGCCTTGGCGGCTTGATAAACGTCCCTGAAACATCCCATAAAGAAAGGCGATAGCGGCGCTTATATTTCGCACTCTGCGTCAGAGACGCAATAAGTTGCATTTGGTGCACCGAGCACGTAGAAGAATCGGATGTAACTCTTTCTTGTCCAAGAATGCGGGCTAAGAAAGTTCAGCCGTGAGGAAAGGAAAAAGTTATAACAATCTGGCATGGAATGATAACAAGCGAAGTTTGACGTAAGAACTTCCCATTATTTACCTAAATTAGTTAGACCCGTGCTAATAATTCTGCAATATTCATTTAGCTCATTCACTGTATCCTATATCTTACGCTATTATTCGTTAAGCTCCTTTAATGATCTTTCGCGGCATTCTTTCGCCAGATTTCGTTGCATAGGTAGAGAAAAACAAATTTGATTACAGAGATAATACCTATATACGGTGATTGCAACAGGACAATTATTCTGTCCCCCGTCATCGAATTCTTGAGTAATAGTAATTAAAAACAAATCTGAAAGGTTTTGACGCTCACAGATTTTAATAGCATTATTGCGTGCGTACAGGTTCGTAATAGATTGAATGTACAAGGTCCGATAAAAAGTTAATAAAATTTATTCTTGGCACAAGGAATATAACACAAAGCTGGATTTTTCCTCAAAGATATTCGTACAATATCGCAATATCACGCAATATAATACAGTAGCTATAATTTAAACTACTAAAACGTTAAAAAGAAGGCAATCTAAAGCGCAAAGAAAGCTAATCGGATCTCACCGCGAATTCGCTACAACCAACAACAGCAGTTATCTAACAACAACTAATAAACAACTGAGCTGAGATATTTCTCTCCGGCTTTTATAGCCTTTTAAACCGCCCGCGCGAGACAGTTGCAGCAATTTCTGGAAAGCAAAAAGAGTAAAATTACGGTTACAGCCAATACAGTAGTCAATTATATTTATTCAAATCAAATACCAATTACGAAGATAAACTTTTATTCAATGTTAAATGCACGTGATTTTGTATTTTTACTTTTCCGGCGTAGCGTTCTCTTAAAATTTCTCACGCGCTGCACTGCACTAGGAAATAAAACAATTTTAATTATAATTCTATTAAAATAACTAATTAAATACAAAATTCGTATCAGTATAGATAATATAAGGTCATGTTCTGACGTTGAAGGAAGTACGCGATTTCAAAACTTTCGTTAATGTAACAACATTTTAAATAAATAGCTGCTGTTAGCACCTTTTTTGTTTCAGATAAAGATAACTGATACGGTATGTTATTGCTACATTAATTTTTTATTGATATTGAGAAAAAGTTGTTATATTATATTAAATTTAAATCATGACGTATTAAATGAAGTGTCAAAAGGTTTTGTTTCCTGGTTTGGCAACAAATATTATTTACGAATTTGCGGTTGGTTGGAAAGAATGAGCTCATTTCATTCATACTGAAATGTTTTCAGGCACTTTCTTTTCAGGTGCACATAGAAATCATAAAATTTGCTTTGGTCGAAGCAAGCAACTATGTTTACAGTGTAAGATTTATCCTGATTTTATAACAGTTGTTTTAAGTTTATGCACCTTTCCTATCTCTTCTAGCTTCAGCTTACAATTTCCTGCCAGAATGTATTTTCAAGAAAGGCGGCTAATGCAAATGAGTAAGAGTAGTATTTAAGTCGATGTTTCACTGACTTCTTTAGAAAGCCCGAGTTCCTGACTAGCGCGCGTTTGCCTTTGGCTAGGACTCTAAGCTAGTGCTACGCTCGGCCGTACTTTAGGCCCTTGATTAGCTTCGTCGACTTAATTGAGATTTAGGGGCCAACTACTTAAAATCTTGATAGCTTCGGCTATACCTTTTAGATAAGTTTAGATTCTTACTAATTTAAGTTCAAGCCCTAGTGGAGGCTTTGCTGTACGCTTCAAGATCGGAGCTGAATGTGTTTATATTTTTTTTTTTTTTTTTGAGAAATAAAGGGTAGTTAACCCTTCTTGACTCTTACATCTCTGTTCACACACTCAAGCGATTATTCGCTTATCAATGTAAGGGGTTTCTAATATTGAACTGTGAAATAGAAGGGTGAAACCCGCACAACAATATTATATTAGCAGTTCATTTTATTTTCCCCTTTTCAGGGCACAGAAATTATAAATATTGCTTCGGCCGTAGCCTGTTAGTTTAATATTAATATCCGTCTAAATATTCAGCTAAATACAATGACCTCAAAAGGGGCTTCCACGAATATTTAATTGAAAGACGACCAGAAGCAAGTAAAGTTCATCAAGAAGAATGACAAACATCTTCAGACCATCCAATAAACTTAACAATAAGGTTCCAGCGCCGCTTTAACAAACGAAAAACCGCAGCAGTTTGTCTTGTCCACGTCTAAATATACAAAGAGAGACAAGATCTGCTGAAAAGAGGATGACAAATGCGGTTTTATTTACTGAAAAGTTTTCAGAAAAGATGGAATAAGACCTAAATGGCGGTCCACTGTTGTGATTTATGGCGTTGCAAGACCCCTCCAAAACCAAAGAGAAATTCTTCCGAAGCTTGTTCTTCTCTTCCAGTAGGTGTAGAAAAGTTGGGTTAAGTCCAGGGGAGGGAGGAAGGAAGAATGACAGCCAAATAAGAAGACATCGTAAATAATAAGCCGAAGCTCTGTAAAGCTTCAGCCATGGCGTCGCCGACTCAAGGGGGGCCAGAAAGAATTGAGTCATAGGAGCGAAGGGGGCGGAAGATTTAAAGATTACTCCGCCCCTTTCACAAGAATTGCTGAACTTTTTTGAATTTTTCCCTACTTTACCTTTTATATCACAACTAGGGAAACAAACAACCTTTGACAGAACGCAAAGTTTACAATCCATAGACATATACTGAAGAATAAACACATATATACCGCATAGTATAATGTATACATAATTTTCCTGATACAGCCTTCATTATCCGTTACTCTTGTTATCATCATCGTGATGGATAAAAAGACGGATAACAGAAATACTTCCCATCACTACCACACAGCCGTCAATGGTTATAACAAACATCAAATTGTATAGCATAGTTCCTGCCCTATACATTAAGAAAAAAAATGTCGCCACCACATGACTTCCTTGTACGGTCCTATTACATTATACACATTATTGTTGCCTTTCATTCAAACTTATTTCCTAAAATTATTCTAATTTAATTAATCGATCCCTCCAGGCAAGTTCAAAATGACATCAAAAATTGCAAATTAAAATTAAATATCAAGGTCAATTTTTCTCGTCGGGAATCAAAATTCTTACAATTTTATTTTTTTCATAATATGTATAAAACTTTCCCAAGTATAGCAAACGCGAGACAGCATTTAAAAGATTTCGTTATTTACCCGAAATTAAATTTTTTGTAACATTTGACATTGCCAAAACATTAATATTTTCGTCATTTAAAACACTTTTACATGTGTTTTTGCTTATACTTCATTTGAACTTATTTCCTTGAATTATTTTTAATTAGTTAACTAGTTTCTGAAGGAAAGTTAAAAATGACGTCACAAATTGCGAATTTTGAAATTAAATATCCCGGTCGGTTCCGCAGTTTAAAACATTTCTGTAATTGGAACTAGATGATTAACACCAACGATTAATAAAATAAAAGCCGGGAAAGGATATTTAAGCAGGATAAGGGGTTGGGGATGTATACATGTTTGGTACTACCTCTTGCAATAAAATGAGAGGTGCACAACTAGATGTTATAGGAGTCCTATATACAAAATTTCAACATTCTACGACTAAAGTTTTTGAGTTATGCGAGATACGTACATACGTACGTACAAACGTCACGAAAAAATCCCTTTTTAAATCCATTTTACAATCCGTTTTGGAAAAAAGAGCGCTTTATTCTGTCCGTACGTATAGACGTCACGGGAAAAAAAATCATCCGAATGGCTTCGGAAATGCTCAAAATGGCTATTTCTGTTGAAATACGATACTCGAAATTTTTCGAGATCACAATACTTCTCTTTTACTTCGAATAATGAAGTAAAAATCTGATCTTGACACCACATGACTTCTTAATTCGACCTATTAAATTATACACATTTTTTGCTGCAACAATAAACTGATATTAAATATTGATAGGTGTTTTTGTTAGACTGACTACGTACACACACTGTTACTATACATGTAGTTAAATTTCGTTAAATGTCGAAAATTAATGTTTTCTAAATTTGGCATTGTTAAGACATGAATATTTTTGTTATTTAAAACACTTCTGTAATTGGAAGTATATGACTACGACCAACAATTGCGAAAATAAGGACCAGGTAAGGAGCTGGGTATATATATTACATATTTTGTACTGCAGATAGCAATAAAAAAGGAGTTGCAGAACAGGAAGCTATAGCAGTCCAAAAGTTCACCTTTCTGGAGCTAATCGTTTTTGAGCTATGCGAGTTACATAAATATGTTACGGTGAAACACCGAAATCTGGAGAATGTCGACTTTCACCGGTGAATGTCAACATTCACATAGTCGCTTGGTGTATGTCCGAAATATTTTCCAAATACTCTTATTTCTGACTTACACCAGTGAATGTCGACATTCACCATGTACTAATGGTGAATGCTGAATATATGAGAATATTATATTTTCTTCTCCGTAATTCAGTCGCGAAAAAACACACAAGTACTTAACACACACAATACATTCAAAATGAGAAAGGAAAATAATAGAAGCTAAAAAACTTACTTAATTATACAGTACGTGGTAAATGAGAAAATAAAATAATACTAATAAAAAACTTACTAAATTATGCGATTCAAATCTGATTAATTGCAACAACTTAAACTATTATGAGACTTTGAATTGCACAAGAGGCCCTTGCTTTTACAACTACATTTATGGGAAACACCCAGTCGCCTCTCTTTTCGACCTACACCAGAGCATATCTGTGACTGTCGACATACACCGGTGAGTGTCCGAATGTACAAGAATGCAATGTTATATTCGATCTTTCACCGACGTATTTGGTGAATGTTGACATTCTCCGGTGAAAGTCGACATTCTCCAATTTCGGTCTTTCACAGTAACATATACATATGTACGCACTTACAGATTCCACGAAAAATATCGCCTTTGAATCCATTTTAAATCCGTTTTGGAAAACAAGAGTTCTTTATTCTGTCCGTACAGATGTCATGCAAAAAGTCAAAATGGATTCTAGAGCAGATATGGATGGAATAGTCAAAATGGATATTTCCGTTGAATACCTGAAATTTTTCGCGATTAAAATACTTCCTTTACTTCTACAAGAGAGTAAAAAACCAGGGTTAGAATGCAAAAATATTTATACACTATATATTACAATTTAATACGCGTATATATCATCTCCTCTGGTACGTATCAATCTCAGAACTGCCGTCGTCACGGGCAAGAAGAAAACGGATAACAGAAAAATTTCTCATTATTGTCAGATAACTGGATAAAGAAGATCCATTTTTAACGTAGTTTGATCCTTGTGTAGTAAGGATAAAAACCAAGATTATAATTCAAGACCACTTATATTACAGAAATGGCTGCATTAACTTACAAGGAAATTTTTAACGGAAAATTTTTCTGCATAGATTTATCGGATAAAATAATACTGTGTTCTTGGTATTGTAAATGCAATGGCAAAATTTTGTTGTATAGCATGGCCTTGGCCGGAAGAATTTACTTTAGCCCAAAGGGGCGTTAGCTCAGAAGGGCTATTAATTTCATTTTGACATTTTCATCGATTCGCTGTAAATGTCCGTATCAGTTTTCAAACTGTTGCCACCAAATATTATCGCCCTGTGTTATGTTTAAAGAAATTGAATAATGAAGAATCTGCATAAGTGTATATATATTTCTCGCACTGGGATAAAACAACAATACTTAGAGCCTAAGGTACCTAGACCTATCAAATTTTGAATAACGTAATCCTCCTCCCAATATGGGCATCAGGAGGCCCAAATTTGGAATTTAGAATTTGTTTTATTATGGATTTCATATTTTGTAACACTTTAACGATTTTTTGATTAAGAAATTCAATGATTTCAAAGCGGGAAATGGCAACACTGTACGGAAAAAAAAAAAAACTTATCTCCAGCGCGCGCGAAACTGTGCATTGCAAATTCTAAAGATATGGTCATTTTAAAATTATTTTACGATATTGCTGTTGAAGCGAATTGTATAGTTTAAGTGCGAAGAACATTATATTTAATAAATAAAGGTAACACAGAAAACGTTAAAAAAACGCCCCTTTGGGCGTAATGTTAAATCTGAAAGCTTTGAGATTTTTTTTTGGTCATTTATATTTTTGTTTGCTTTTTTTAGGGGATTCTATATCGAGTTCCATTCGACAGAACCCATATAGCACAAGACGGTTTTCAATAAGGTTTCGGATAAGAAGGTTTTCAGTGGTCACAGGTTTGGGGAAACGAAATTAAGGCTAACCTTTTTTCTAAATTACATAAATCACTTATTCAGCTTTCCACAGCAGAAAAAATTGACTTTTTTGGTTAATTTATTAAAAAATATGAATTGAATCCAAAATTAAAACCCAAAAGTGTGGGAAAGAATACTAATATCTGCACATCACGATTCCATACTCTCGACACCAGGTGTTTCTTTTATCACTCATGATCAACAAACATGATAAGATACTATCGCAATCAATGACTACGAAGAGGCGCTGGATATACGCCCCGAAACGGGGTTTACTCTGAGTATTCCCTTTATTTAATGAAATTCTGTTAAAAAAAAAAGTAACAAAAACATAAACAATAGTACCGTACTTCTAATTATAAAAACTGATTTATGACTATTAATCGAATTTTTAGATGGCAGCTGCTGAACGAGTGTTTACTCAGATGTTTTATTAGAAGGTTTTACTTAAGTTGCTTTCTTACAAAAACTTTAAATCAGTTTCAAAAAGCCACTTTTCTTACACTTTTGCTCGTACACGGAATTTTGCAGTTTTGCTCGCATGCGTGAATATTTTTACAGCTATTTGTTTTGCTAAAAATTCGATATAGATTTCTTTATTAGCTCGGTAGTAATTTTGTTATTGATTTTTAGCACAAACAGTCAACTTTCGATCATCTGGAAGCTGAAGTGTTTGCGTAGTACAACATCAATTTTTTTGTGGTAAAATAATCATTAAAGCAAATTGTAAACAAGAATGTTTCGAAAAACACTAATGCAAATCTCAGGCAGTGAAAAGCCATGATTTATCGCAAAAGACTAGCCCATGATTTCTGCTTTTTTTCCCGGGATAAAATAGCCCGAGGCATGCTCATAACTACTGCTTTAAAAACTATAAATATATTTGAGGACTTAAAAAAAAATGACAATCCGCTCAAAATTAAATCGCATCCTTCAGTGCCAATCTCGTTCAAACCACCAGTAAAAAAAACATATATCACATTCTCTTAAAGATGCCTTGCCTATGCCTCTCCCTTCTCCTTTCTGAAAAAACACGCAAAAAGTCATTAAAATATATCGCGACTTCAACTGCAATTACCACACCACCAGACCTCAACCAGAAATTCTACAGTAGACGTCGGCTACATCTCAAGATTCGAAAAAGGCGGAAAAGAAAACGAAAAAAAAAAAAAAATGTTAACAACAGGGGACCCCCAAGAAGTATCGTCTTACGAAGTCATGGTCTTATCTAAGAAGACAATTAGCGAGGGCCCAGAAGAGACCCCGCTCGCTGTAATGGGTCCTGATTGCTGCTGGAAACTCGAGTCCGTCTTATCAGACTCGCCGCCCCTTTTGAGTGCGCCAGCGCATGCGCAGTTATTTGCTTGGCCCGATAAATGAAGCTACCGGACTTTAATTTTTTGGTTTGATTTTGGATGAAGAGGTGAAGTGTTTGTTTACGTAAGGTATTATCACGATGATCGTGCAGTGCGGTTCCCAAGTCTATCTCTTTCCAGATGACTTTTTCCTGGGGATGAGGCAAGGGAGTTTATTGACTTTGAGAGCACTTTCCCTTGGTTACTGTCTGTTGTAATATTTGTAAAAAGTTAAGTATGTTAGGAAACATGGGTGGCCTAAACTAGGCGATAACAGTTTTCCGTGTAACCAACGATACCAAGAACGAAGCACTCTAAATTCACAGACATTGGAAAAACACACAGGAGCACTATTCTCTATTACTATCTTAAACCCACTGATAAAAACTAAGGATTTGGGAATTTTAGAATTGGCATATTTTCAGATATTACTGGGCTCATTTCCCGTCCGCCACAAAATATAATTCTCATCTAAACCCACCTTATATCTCATATGCAGGGTCATCGAAATAGATAGACGTGATTTTAAATTACTGTATTTATTGTGCTTTATCATAAACCAGCTTTCTTAGTTTTTACAACAAAATAATTAGTCTTGACTTTAGGGACGGATGCAGTAGCCTATGCACAGAAGCTTTTCTCATTTTTAATGCCACTTTGAACCAGCCATGTTACATGAAGATGGAACTGCAAAACACAAAGCGCAGAGATACTGTGGTACGCGAGATTTAAAAATCAGTTGCAACAGTGCAATGCAGTTTTCAACAAACTTTGAGGACAACCACCTGTTGCAAAATGATCCCTCGTTGCCGTTGCTATAATCAAACCAGATATGATCCAGCGTACTTGGTTGCAAACAGAATACCGCTTTAATATTTACAAGACAGCTAACGGAATCCATATTGAAATTTACTGATAATATACTTTTTTTTTTTTTTTTTTTTTTTTTGTAAGAAAAATCGTCGAGTTGCCTCAAATACTTTTTCTAATAGACCATTTAAAATCAAGTCTCTCGTTTTTGGTGATTCTTGCATATCCTTACGGCTCCAGACTTCAAAGAGCCGAAGAATAGCAAGAAAACTACAACAACTGTTTTTTTTCTTCGTTAAAATTGAGAAAGTTGGTGTCGGAAGGAAGATCCCAAAAGGCACAGCCTAGGATTCCAGATTTCAAGATTGTCTTAGTTGGACCTTCGTTCACCGCAATGAAGTGAATATCGCAATAAAACGGATCATGGAAAATTGTTTGGTTTGCGCATGGAAACGATGTGGGTATTGTAAATTGCAAATAGATAGTGTTCTTTTGCTGACTTATCATTTGTAAATTCGCTTCTGGAGATGATTTCCCAATATCCCCCCCCCCAAAGCAAAAAATGTCCTAATTTTGATCCTTTCCCGTTTCCATACCGGAGTAGGACTTTCAGCTTCTTTCAAGAACTTTTCATTCGCGGTGGGAGAAGAGTAGGATAGACGGCTTTAAATTGTGACCTCTGAATTACCCTCGATCAAATATTCCTGCAATTTTCATTCATTTTTATGATAACTAAATTTATGAGGTATTTCTAAGAAAAATTCATAACGAAAAATCTAAAATCTATCTCCAACTTTAAAAAGTATTAAAATTCAGTTTTAATGTAGCGTTTATTTAAATGAAAAAGAAATTAACGCATTTCAAAAGACAGCCTGATTCGGATAATCCTGCGTCACCGATAACAAGCCGAGTGAATATTTTTATCACCATATCAAAAACACGAATCTGCAAAATCGCTGTTTAAATATTTAAAAGTTCGGCAGAGGCTTGATTTTTTGAGAAAATATGGGATTATAATTAATTATCATAAAGTCAGAACGCACAATAATTATCATACAGTCAGATTTCTCTTTTTTAACATACAGCGAAACATCAAAAATAAATTTTTAAAAATGTATGTAACTGGGCAATAGAAGAAAACACAGATTCAAGATTCTATCACAATGGCAACAATTTATAACGCCATCTATCGCGCAAATTCGAATATAAAAACAATGAATAAATTACCGTCTGAACTTTCATTCAGATTGCAGCTTAACACCTGAGACCATTTTAAAGTGAAAATGAAATTATTACTGAAATAAAGAGATAAAACTCACATAAAATTAGAGAATCAATTGACATAGAATAGTTGTTAAATGCTTAACAAGAGCAGAAATATTCAGCAATTTCACAGAAATAGTATTTATGAGAAAAAGGAATTACTTGCTATTGAAAGGCACCTCCTTTAATCTTCAGGAGGGGGAACTACGAAAATTTATTTTAATTCTTTAATTTCCGATTGAAGTTCTGCATTAACATAATAATAATTTAATTTGTTATTATTTTTCCCAATTTAAATTAATTCATGTTTTTACATAGATATGGTGTTTATAATTAAGGTATTTATAATAACTCTGGCATTGTCATCCGAAAAAATTTCCTCTCCCAATCAAAACTAAGCGATCCGGCAGGTGTTGCCATACCTGCACAATAAAATACTTAAAGAAAGGTTAAAACTCAATAATGATTGATTAATTTCCCGTCTTCGGACATGACATTTTCATACTTTAAAAAAAATTTAATGTCCGAATATGTACTTCATTTTGTTTAAAAAAATTATCATATTACCTTTTGAACTTCGTATCTATTATTTAGAAACAATGCCAAATTATAATACATTTTCACGATTCACTAATATGTTTATAAAATTAATTCATATTGGTTTATGATAATTAGCATCAAGTGTTTGGGAAAGTTATCTTTATTTAGTTAAAAAAATTACGTGCATTAATTTAAGTCATAAAAATCTTAATGCAAAGTCATGATTTGCTTTCAGTTCAGCAATAAAAACCGAAAATGGCTATTACGATGATGAAAAAAATCTAACAACTACGTTTAAATCGATTCTTATCTACAATAAAAGCAACACTATTCACGACAAATGCTTACACCGGCGCAACGTAGCAGCAGCAAAAAAGTAAGCAAATAAAAAATAAAGAAAGAAATCAGACCTCTCCGGTTGGGAAAGAATTTCTAATAATGCTCGCTAGATGTCGCTCCAGGTCCGAAATAATTCTTCGCTTCGGACAATCATTTTTTAACAGGTTTCGAGTGTAAGAAACGAGAAAAGCAAAATAGCGGAATAAAATTGCGCTCATGAAAAGTTTCTTGATGGCCATGTAACGCGACCATTTCTCAAATATCAGAAGTTTTTCTTTGTAGCGTCATTTGAAACGAGATTTAAAAAAAAAAAAAAAAAAAAGACAAGGTGACGATTAACTGTTTGAACTTTTCGACCCTTTTCTTCACCTGACAGTGTATTTTTTTTTTCCTCTCTGTTTCTTGCACATCTTATTTTTTTGTTCGTTTTTGTTTTTCTTTTCTACTGTTCCTGTTTTCTACTACTCTTTTCCCCTGTGCCGAACGTTTTAACAAAATGACGATTCCGAGAAAATTTTCAACTGTAAATATATACTTCCTTCTTTTAACATTTAAAGAAATATACACATTTTGCGGTGACAGCTCTTTTTTTTGGGGGGGGGAATTTAAGCCTTTGCCTTTATATATGCTTTGAAGGTTACGAACTAAATAATTATTATTATGACTTTTTTTAGTTACTTCATTTTGTTTATTTATTTATTTATTTATTTTAAAGTTTTACGGTTGTAAATATCTCTGAATATTTAAATCTTTTTCATTGCATTGGTGTTTTCCTGTTTTCTAGTACTGTGTATTATTTTGCTTAATTATTTGCTCATTTGTTACTTTTAGATAATAGTTCTCTAGTTTTATTTTGTATGTAATTGAATTCATAGCCCTGTATTTTTATATATAAGAGTTTATTTCTTTCATAGAATTATGGGTCTTTCAACATTTAAGTTGTAAAACACACAACATTGTGCAACAACATTTAAATTGTAAAAATAACGAGCAGAAAGCGAGGTACGGACAAATATGCCCCTACTGAGCCTTGGCGACATTTGGCGATTTCTTGCCAACTCGATGAATTGAGAGAAAATTTAGAGGCCTTATGAACAATTCTTTTCGACGTTTCCAGAAGCTCGTGCTATACGGCTACACACTAAACAAACACAGCCCGGAGAACTATTAAGAGTAGATCAACTGTAAGATTTAGTGGGTAGTTGAATCACGATTTAGAGTTTACTCTGTGAGTTATTGCTAAAACTCATTTGTTTGACCTATAGTCAGGTCGAAATTCCTGTGGCAAGGAGCACTCGTTCACGCCTCGTTTTGGCAACAGGCTTGAGGATCAGGTGATAGTTCGATTTAGCTCAGTTCCACCCTCAATTTTGATGGAGCGCCCTGGGGAGATGGGTGCGAGAGTCTCCCACTCCTCTTCCCCAACCATCAACCTCTCGAGAGGACTTTTTCGGCTCGCTGCATATTTAGAGTGCCACCATGTTGCACGGACACCGTACATTTACAAACATCCATGGCTTTTCTGGGGTTTGAATCCGGGCGCTTAGGCACGGCAGTCAGCGACGCTAACCACTATACCAGTTAGGCGGCACTCTGTGAGTGATTTTGAGAATTACTGATATTTTTCGTGAGCCAGCGAGGAATTGTTTGATATCGGCGTTTTCTTTCAGCTGTTTCCTTCTATTTATTGCGCTGCATAATCGTAAATTCTTATTTTCTTGAGCAAAGTAAAGGAAGTATTGTAATCCTTAAAAAAATTGTGTATCATATTTTTTGAGTATCATTGAAGCGATTCAGTAAAGCATATCTAGAGACTTGAACAGTATAAGATTAGCTCTATGAAGGAATCGAGTAGCTGTATGGAGGTGTCAAGTATTTTCTAGCTTTATAATTGATTGTGTGTTGGGAGACCATATGCTCCCTTCTTCATCTTCGATTATAAACAAGCTTAGTCCTACATGGCAAATGTACTGTATATGTCAGGACTGCCTTAGCGCTCTCACTGGGTGTAACTTTTAAGCAGCACTTTCCTCAGAAAAGTGACGGAAAACACACAAGGAAATGTTAGCGCAGCACTAACGGAAATTATGTATTGGAGCATATACGTATCTATCTACCTTCCTGTAATAATGGTGTTCAATCGAAATATTAAATACGGTTGATACTTGAGAGAAAATACAAGCATTTCGCTTCTCTTCTTAAATAAATAATACATCTGTGGTTGCCAACTTGTCTTTACTAATAAATAAATTAAACAAGTCTTTACTAATAAACAGTAATAATTAGTGAACCGAGTCTTTACTTATAAATAAATTAAAACTCAATTAAAAAGAGTTGAAATTTTCAAAATACAAAACGGTATACAAAAAGAACTATCAAAATATGAAAAAATCGAATTACTGTTGAAACAAACTGTAAAAAGAAGTATATGCAGAGGCTTATAAGTGCATGCTATTACAAGAATTTCCCCACAGCCTTCATATCTCATTCTAGATGATGCAGATTTTATCCATTTCGATGCCGATAAGTCATAGCTCTTCAATACAGACGTAGCTTCTTCAACAGCGGGGGGGGGGGGTCTTCTTCAACAGGGGGGGGGGGGGACTGTGCAAAAGTGGGAGGGATAACAACCACATTTATGGAGAAATTTAAAAAGGGCACAGCAAAGAGAATTTAAACAACAGGAATAGGCTGAAACTTTGCAGTTCACAATTATAAGAAGGTAAAAACCTATTGTATTAATACCATTTGTAGTAAAATAACATCTACGGTTGACAATATGGTATTAGTTATTCAATTAAAATGTTTTCCTGAATGACTGAAACTTATTACCAAAGTGAGCGACACACTTTTAGAATATTGAAGGAAAACGAAAGATCTTATCCATCGCCAATAGGTAACAAATTCTTTCATAATAGAGAGGAATTTCATTGCCAGTTGAAAGAATAAACTTTCTTCGAGGCGTTTAAAAGGTAAAAGCAAACAGATCATTCTGTAAACTCTGAACATTGCGAGAAATGTCCTTTCTTAAAAATATCTTTATAAAACGGTTACATGGTTTCCGAAAGAAAAAAAAGCCAGTCTAAAAAAAGCAACTAACGTACATTTTGAATGAATTCTATGCATTTCAAGTGTCGTCTGTGACAGATCCCTCTTCTTCAGGAGAGAAAAAATCCTCTTTTCAGGATGAGAAATGTGTACTATAAGGTATTTTCTCCCTCCTTCCAGCATGCCTTCGTGGTGTAACGGTTAGCATAACCGGCGCGTATTCGATAGGTCCAGGGTTCGAGTTTCGGCGAAGGCACTGCGGATTTCTTCGATTTCATGTTTCGAAAAATTCTAAAATGACTCTACAGCGGCTCGTGCCCTAACTAAAAGGTGGTGGATGATGATCTTTCACCACCAAGATTTGGTATTGGGTGTCCTAATCCCCAGTCGCCCTTTAAAAGGGGGTATTTTCTCCCTTCTTCCAGCATGCCTTCCTGGTGTAATGGTTAGCGCATTCGGAGCCTATTTCAAAGGTCCAGGTTCGAGTTCGGCGAGAGCATTGCTCATTTTTCACGTATTCCTGCTTCAAAAAAATCCTAATGACTCTACAGTAGAAGGAAAAATTAAGTGTATTTATGCTTCTTAATTTTTCCGAAGTTACCGATAAACGTATTTCATCGTAATTTACATGTTCATTTCTTATTTTAATCCAATATTCAATTGATCTAAATTAAAATTTATTACTGCAATTACTAAAATATGTTTCTGACACAATATATTACGTATCCAGCATAGAATTAGATTTTTAAGTCAACAGACGAGACAGCAGATTGATGGCAAAAACTCTAAATTGAATATTGACTTGGTAATTTTTTTATTGGGCTCTTGACTGCACTTTCGCCTCGGAAAATGGATCACCTCGTTTAATCGAGCCATATACCGTTATGGTACTGAAATAACTGTCAACACGCTTTTTTTTTTTAAATCTTAACACATCCGTTTACTGTTTACTTTTCGTGTGCACTTGCAATATTTAATACAGAATTTCAAAAACCAAAACACTGTAAGCCTTCTTAATTCTGTTAATGGTTTCGAAGTACGTGGACCACCTCCCCTCTAACTGATGAAATTTCCCTTCTTATATTTAATGACTTTTCCCCCTCTTT
>KK122109.1:59241-150716 GCA_000611955.2 Stegodyphus mimosarum | reverse complement strand
AAAAAAAAAAAAAAAAAAAAAAATCAACGACTGGGAAAAGGGAAATATTATCTTCATCCCTATTATAAATAACGTTACCTAGAGCGAGAATAATCAACATAATCTAGTAGAACTGACATAATGGGTTACATGGTGATATTTCTTCTCTCTAAATATAAAGATATTTTATCAAATATGGCATTTAATTTTTCGAACTCGTATACAGAGATGCTCTGTGAAGAAGAGAAGTTTGTCGATCGATGCCCTAGCGCCTCAAGCGATAGCAGCTAGAACTCGGCAAGCGTTTCGGTGTTCTTTCTACAGTATGGCAACATGTGGATTCCTTCTATCTCGGCGCCAATTTTCTCACAAAAGACGAAACTTATCGTGTAATATTATATTAGAACAAATAGCCAAACTTCATTTAAAGAGGAGCCGCATTTGTGAAATTAAAAATGCAGAGAGCCTTACTGTGGAGACCACCTCTTTCAAACGACCACTTCTGAGAATATAAATAAACGTTGGTATTGAGCATGACGAATCTGAAGTCTTCCCTTCAGCTACAGGGCTTGAATAATATCAAACTCTCTCCTGCTCCAGCAAAAAGGCCATTATGCTTCAACGTACTACAGACCAGAAGAATGGACAGCACTTGGTACTAGACGTCTACCCAAAACGAAATTGCATATAGACAAATTATCACAATTGGTGATTAACAGTTTTGATTTCGAGAATTTATGTAGAGAAGTATTGTTTCAATGAGAAATAACATTTATTAATTAACTTCGTTTTGGCATTTTACGTCGATTCACTTTCTGCGTTGATTCACTTTTTAAATTGTTGCCACCAGATAGTACAGTCCTGTATAATATTTAAAGAAATTAAATAATAAAGAATCAGTATAAATGTATGTATGCTTCTCGCACTGTCATATTACAACGGTACCTAGAGCCATCAAATTTTCAATAACGTAATCCTCCACCGAATATGGGCATATAGAAGGGCTAATCTGGAATTTGTTTTATTACCCATTTCATATTTTGTCAGACATTAAAGAATTTTTGATTAAGAAACTCAACGTTTTCAAAGCGAGGAATAGTTACACTGTATATATATATAAAAATTATCTTCAGCGTGCGAGACTGCTGTGCATCGGAAATTCTAAAGATATGCTCATTTTACAATTATCTTGCGATGTTGCTCTTGAATTGAATTTTACGGTTTAAGTGCGAAGAACATGATATTTAATAAATAAAGGTAACACACAAAACATTAAAAAAACGCCCCTTTGAGCGTAATGTAAAATCTGAAAGCTTTCAGATTTTTATTTTTTATGTGATTTCTTTCTTTTTTTTATTAATGTTTTTCTTATGCTTGTTATTTAGTGGTCCTAGTGCATTATTATTCACCTTTCACTTCTCTAGTAAATGTTGGACAAATGTTCCGCAATTTAATTTATGAAAGATACTGTGCAGATCTGCAGTAAATGTACGAAAATAATCTCCTGTAACCCCGACGGCCCTAAAACGGCCCTGTAGGCAGAGTACTAAGTTTCATTTTCAATATATACTATATGCTTGAAAAGGCCGTCTTTTGCTTTTTAGCATTTGTATCCGAACTGTTTGCTTAGTTTTGCTCAACTTTCGAGTCCGTGACAGCAGATGTTCACAAAACAAACGATTGGCTGCATGAAAAATTCTGTTCGTAAGCAAACAATATCTTAGGGTAACAATTTGAGGTGTTATAGTAATAAATGCTGTCCTTCAACGTTTGGCATGTTTGTTGATATTTGTTTAAAAATTAGTTTTATAACTTTGTGGATGCACTTTTTATTTACTTTTTCTGCTGTCGCAACAACTAACGTCTATTCTAAACATGCAGCACTTTGTGACATTAAACCATAGAAAAAAAAATATTTGTCTTTTGCTTTGCTGTTTTACTGATTGTAACGTGCAATACATTTTGAAATTGTTTTGAACTCCTAACAATCGTAACGTAAGTTAAAACATCAGGCTATTTATAAATGGCTATCATAATTCGGTGATTTGCTTCCAAATGTAGTTTTATTTCATAATACAAACTACTACTTATTACAACGTGAGTGGCATTTATCGAGCCAAACAGCAGCACTACCGTCATGGCTGGATTAAACAGGGCTTCTGGAAAGTTATATTTCTCAGGCACACAAGCCTCTATGTTGGCCCATCAACGCCTGAGTCGTAAAAGTCGCTGAACATTGGTAGTTTGGTCCGAGGTTCGAGTCCCGGTGGTAGCATAGGCGTTTTAGTAAGTAGTATCCCCAGATGTAACGTGGATAAGGGTAAATTTCCATTAAAAAGACTTCCACGGGGCATCCTTCTCCATTCGTGCAATGCCTAATGGCATAGCGCGTAATAAATAAATAACTAGATCACTATGTTCCCTTTGATTTTTCATGTAGCTTTTCGGTTCCGTTTACGAATCATCTTGGATGTTTCATAATTTAACGTCTGCAGTTAAGACGTACCATAGAAATAAAATCATAATTATAATTTCACAGAAATCAAGGAAGCCATCTTAAAGCAACATACTATATATTAGAACTGATGCTCAGTTCCCTTAATATGTGGTGCTCCAGTGGCATCGACAAACTCGTCTCCACTTCTAGCTTACTGCTCGAAACATGCAAAGAGTTATAGAACTCTTCAGAGTATTATTCAAAGAAAGTAACTTCTGTTTTCTTCCCTTCTTAATCTTATCCAGGTCTTTGAATTGCATTTTTGTATCCAATGACTTGCTTTTAGACAGCTTGTTTATGCATGAAAATAAAAATAAGTCGTAATGAGCAAGAAATTTTAATGAGCAGCGTAAGACAAATTGTTATTTTTTTTCCAAGAACTGCCGGATGAAGGGCGTTAATTCAGAAATCTGATGACTGGTCTTTCTACGATCTTCATTAAAAGACTGCAGCATTTGGTCAGTGCTTTCCTCATATCTATTTGCTAATTGGTGAGCAAGTTTTTTGTATTCTCTTTATCTGGCATGTTGCCATTCCTGAATCTGGAAAACTACTCTTATGTGGTTGACACAAAGCAATACATTTAAAGGTCTCCCGAGGCACGGCAATGGTTTCGGCTACAGGTTTACTCGATAAACATCACACTTATATTCCTTGCAGTCGTACATCACAGAAATCGCAAAATGCTGCGAACAGGAACACGCAAAATCGGCACCAAGAACAAACCGTTGTACGTAAGTTCATGCCACTTGACAAATAGGCAAGGAAAATTCTAAACTAAGAAATACGGCAGTCCGATTTGCAGTTACGGAATGCTCACACGCAGACTTCTCATTCCAATAGATTTTGGTATACCTACAACACATATGGAAAACTCTGCCCATTGGAAGTTAATTTCCTTTTATAAGATCTTGTTACGAAATGTCCAGGCGCGGTAAGATAGCTTTCCCGCAAAGCAGGTTTAGGGTTGCCAGAAAATGGCAAGTGAAGGCAGTATTGCTACATTTGGCGAGAAATCGCCCATTTGATGACATTTGTCGACAAAACTGAAGATATGCCATAGACGAATGAAGAACCTTCTAGAACAATATTTTATTGGTTAGCCCAGAATGTTCTCGAACCCAAGTCAAAAGCTATATAAAACTTACTGGTAGCACAGAATCAATCAGTGCGGAGTCCATCGAGTTGATAGTCAGCCAGTGAGCGAGTGTCTCGTAGTCTAGTGCGAGTCTATCGTCGAGTGCATCGCGAGTTCTAGCGTGGAGAGTCTCGGGAGTAAGTAGAGTTCCGAGAACGACCGAGCAGAGTCGGGAGCTATACCCTGGTGCTTTGCCGTGAAGTTATCTCCACCGTTATTACCTGATAGTCTGAAGCCTGTGTCGCTGATTGTCTCAGCGTGTTTATAATAGTTCTTCGACGACTGTAAAGGTGTTACTGGAGCTGTCTTGAATAATACTGGGTAATAATTCGTGTTTCCATTCTACATCAAATGTCGTTGTTATTCACTCCAAATCCACGAACCCCTTAACGTACGTACGAAGAAACAAACGTAACAATATGACGTAACAAATTACGTAAAACAAACGTAACAAATTGCGGACGTTTAGTATTTTAGTTTCTTTCGAGGTTACAGTGGTATTCTCATGAAGAAAGGGGTGACCAATTGGCTAAGATTTATCGTGATTTTGGTTTAATGGTGTCTGTTCCCAAGTCTTATTGGAAATATGGTGCTTGGAAAAAATTACGGTTGACTGAAATGCTAAATATCTTGCTTCACCGAAGACCCAGTGGACAAAGAGGTTTTCCAAATAGTTTTTTAATAATTGAAGTGCAAGCACATTGTTCTGGATTATAAATTAACTTAGATTTTAATTCTTCCTGGGAGTTTTAGAAATTAATTAGTATTTCCTTTTAATGTAGTGGCCAATGGACTCTGTGGTTACGGCGATGTTGTAGATGATGGAGAGTATATTTTATTGCATTGCAGGTTATATACGAAGTATGCAAAGCTACTTTCAAGATGAGTTCAAGACCATTTCTCTACTTGCTGATCTCCTGTTTTATCTGACCTTGTCAGAGGTTGTGAAGCCTTTGCTGTCTTACGCAATTTTACTGTTTTTACTTTTAATATTATTATTTTTATATATTACTCCATTATTATTTTTCATGTGTCTCTGTGTTATTGTTGAATTTTATTATGTGTGATTACGTTATGAATTAATGTATTGCATTATGGTTGTATCACAGCTGCTTTCTATTATTACTATTTTTACGTATTATTTTATTATTATTGTTATTTCTTTGTTATTATCATGATTCGTTATCTTTTTAGTAGTAATATTATTATAATTTTATTATTTATAGTATATTTTAGTATTCTTATCATAGTACTATTTGTATTATTATATACAATTAGTATTACTGTTGTCATTATAGAGAGTTAGTTTTTGTATTATTATGTACAATCATATACTAATAGCATTTTAATATATTTGTACTCTTATTAGCCCAAGGGGCAATTTTCTCAAAAGCGCTCTTAATTTCGTTTTGGCATTTGGCGTCGGTTCACTGTAAATGTCGGTTCAGTTTTCAAATTCTTGCCACCAAATATTAGAGCCCTGTCTTATTTTTAAGGAAATTAAATAATGAAGAATCTGCATGAATATATGCATGTTTCTTGCACTGTGGAAAAACAACGGTACCTAGAGACATCAAATTTTGAATAACGTAGTTCAGCATCCGAATATGAGCATCTGGAAGCCCAAATTTGGATTTCGGAATTTTTTTTATTATCTATTTCATATTTTGTAAAGCATTAAAGAATTTTTTATTAACAAACTCAACGATTTCAAAGCGAGCAATGGCAACACGTACGAAAAAAAAACATTTTATCTCCAGCACGCGAGACTGTGTATCGGAAATTCTAAAGATATCCTCTTTTAAATACTTTGTGATATTGCTGTTGAATTTAATTTTATGGCTTAAGGGCAAAGAACATGGTATTTAATAAGGTAACACACAAAACGTTAAAAAACACTCCTTTGGGCGTAATATAAAATCCAAAAGCTTATAGGTTTTTATTTCTTTATAGTACTATTTATACTTTATATATTCATTATTCTCGCCGGATCTGGATACTACGTATTATTGTTGTATATATTCTTTGTATTTCTGAATTATTTACTTACTTCTGTAAGCTTCGTGGCATATTTTGTGGAACACGAGACGTTTTGCATTTTTTAAGAAAGCAAATGCAGAATTTCTCGTGTTAAACAAAAAAAGCCGCCAGGTTTACGGAAGTAAGTAAATATTTAGTAATACAAAGAAGATATACAACAATAATGCATAATGTCTAGATCCGGAGATACTAATGTATAAAGTACAATTGGTATTACAATAAGAATACAAACATACAGTAATACACTTTCTTAAGTAAAATAAAGTAAAAATCCATAAGATACACATGAATAAGTAAAAAAGCTGTGGATTCATTAGGTTTGTAAAGTTCCTTTATGTTTATTAACCAGTTATATGAGGTTTTTGATTTTTACTTTTCCTTCTCCCTTCCGTTTTTCCGCCAAAATGCAATTTAGTTCACGAGAATTTATAGTGCGGGTATTTCATTGTAAGACAGAGCATGTTCTGCCACTCGAGACCACGTTACTAAATCAGATAATATTTGTAATCTTCGGCCTTGCATTATAATCGCCAATGCAGAATCTCCATCACGGTTAAATTGTAAGCCAACTTCAAGTTAAACTGATCTGTGTAGCATTTGGCTACTAGCTTATTTAATTTGAATTTTACATTTGATCGACTATTATTCTAAGTTACATCTCACAAGGGGTTGGCTGATTTGTAAGCACTAGAGGGGTTATCTGTTCTCCTTAGTTTTAAATAAAATGGTAATTCATACCCTTCTCAAGGCTCAATAGCTGTTTTAGACTTAGCCATAATTTGTTTAACTTCCCAAGAGTTTGGATACTATTTAAATGATTGGAAAACATACCAAGCTTTACAAGTTACATCGATGCTGGGCAAGTCGAAAATGTGCAATACCCTCGCTGGTATTCGAAATTCAGACCTCCCGAATACGTGTAAAGTGTGCCTCTTGTTACACCACGAAGGCACACGAGCGAATACCTTATAAAGTTCAGTGTAATTAAGGCCAACACAAAGCATTTATATCAAATGTACATTCAAATTTATGTGAAATTTTAGATATGTATAATGATTTTAGAAGCACATTTAAAACATGAAAGACTCCAGTGTTAAATATAATCGAAGAAAAATTAGAATTTTTTTATGAGTTCATGTCAATTAGTGCATTTTGAGGAAAATTGACGCTTATAAGTCTTCCTAAAAAAGTAAAAAATTATATAAAGGTCTTCCATACCTATTCTCCTTAGTAACCCTTTTATTAACCCCTTTTAAAATTTTAGTTGCCTTAAATTTATTCAAAGGCTTCTTCAGTTGATTACCTAAAGTGCCTAGAATCCTTTCACGGTTAATTAAATTTAAGTCTATTAATTTCGTCAATGATTTTCATTCACATCTAATACTTGTATCCTTATAAGCCTTACTTGATATTTCTTTAATCATATAATACCTATTATTTTCGACAGATAGCGTTTAAATTACTACTCCTTTTATCATGCATTTATGCATTTTGTTTCATCACGTTTGATGCCTTTCTTGCATATGTTGAAGAATACTTTTGTTCCTTGAAGAAAAGGGACACTTTTAGTTTCCCTAGAAATCCAGAATTCTCTTAAAAAATCATGTTCTGCATTAGATTAAATTCTGAATAATTTCAAGAATACCTCAAAAATTACTTTAAAAAACTTAATTAATTAATATGAAAATATATTACATTCATAATGCATTTACAATAATCCATTTAAAAGCAAAAAGAAATGTGTTAATGTTTCATATCAACAAAAATGAAAAATCGAGTTCAGCTCCCAAAATTATATGAAAACTATATGAGCATTATTAAAATAAAGTTTGTAATTGGTGACTATCAAATTAATATGAACTTTTAACATCAGCAAAAGATAAAAAAATAAAGGGAAAACAGGCTTCTTTGAAAAAGAAGAAATAAATTCTTTAATAGCAAAGAATCAACATTAACAACAGTTCGTTTTAGACAAATGTAAATAATTTGGAACTCATTTACTTCTAGACTCAAGTCTCAATTTCTTCTCCTTCTAAGAAAATTAAAGTTAAAAATGAATTGAAAATTTTGTGCGTTGAATTTCTAATAATGATTCAAAAGAAAAAGGGCCTGTTATTGTGTCAAGACTATCGCATTTTCTTTTTTCTCCTCTCCCATTTCTTCTTTTTCTGTTTCTTTCATCAAATACAATTCTTTCAAGCCCCATTTTATTTTTCTCGAAACTTATTTCTTACAAAAACACAAAATTAACGCATGTCTTCGCTTGTCATTCTTCTGACAGACGACACTTATTACATCTCTCCATTTCAAGCGATTACAGCACCATCTTTCATCGTATCGCAATCGATATCTTTTCGCTTTTTTACCATTTTATCTCTCTTAATTCTTTATCTTTACATAAACTGTGGTAGCTGTAGAAATAAAAATGCGTTTCTTATTTCCTGATCTGAATTTATTTGCTTGTTTGTTTATATTATACTTAAAGTTATTGGTCGGATTATAAACATTATTTAACACACCTATTTTTTCGCCCCGCTCAAATTCTAATATTACAACAAAAATTCCGTTCATCCAAACTGAGAGATATTTTGAATAACACCCCCCGTCGTAAAATATGAATTGCTTGCGGCAGTTAAAAGTTAAAAGTAAATACATAAAAATACCTCATAATTAAGCAAAATTGTACATTAAAACGCATATATTTTGCATTATAATACATAATTAAAGTTCTATAAGCAGTAATACGTAATGTATATTTAAAAAAAATCTGAAAGCTTTCAGATTTTACATTACGCCCAAAGGGGCGTTTTTTTTAACGTTTTGTCTGTTAGCTTTATTTATTAAATATCATGTTCTTCACAATTAAACTATAAAATTCAAATTCATTTCAACAGCAATGTCGCAAAATAATTTTAAAATGAGCATATCTTTAGAATTTCCGATACATAGCCTCAGGCGATAGAGATTAAAATGTTTTTTCTATACAACGTTGTCGTTTCTCTCTTTGAAATCCTTGAGTTCGTTAGCCAAAAATTCTTTAATGTCTGACAAAATGAGAAATACATAATAAAACAAATTAGGGCTTTGCTTTCAGATGCCCATATTCTGTGGAGGATTACGCTATTCAAAATTTGTTGGCTCTATGTACCGTTGCTTTATCATAATACGCAAAACATATATTTATAGAGATTTACATTATTTAATTTCTTTAAATATATTACAGTTCTGTAATATTTGGTGGCAACAGTTTGAAAGGGAATCAATGCAAAATGCCAAAACGAAATTAATAGCCCTTCTAAGCTAATGCCCTTTGGGGTAGAAATATACTAGTGGACAAGACGCCAGATGAGCGGACTATCTGCAAAGCAATATTTGTAAGTTCTATATTCTGAAAAACTGAAAATAAACTATTAATTTAATGTACTGTATAAAACGTTGCTAGCTGCTACCAAAGCAAAATTTATGAATTCTATATACACCTGAAAAGAAAGTTGCATAAAAACATTTTAATGTGAATGAAATCAGTTTTCTTTCTAAGTAACAACCAATTCGTATTTTTTCATATTCGTACAACCAATTTTTTTTTGCCAATCAGGAAACAAATATTTAGGCACTTCAGGTTAATATGTACGCGCATGACGACGTGATTTAAATTTAATATAATATAACAACTATATCAACAATATCAATAAAAGATCTAACGTGGTAATAACATACCGTATCAATTATCTTAATCTAAAACAAAAAAGAATCACGTGCTTTCGTCAATGTCATATAAGATTCAACTCTTTAAATCTAAAATGCTCTTAAGAAATATAGCCGAAGCTATCAGAAATCTAACTAGTTGGCCCCTAAGTATTAATTAAATCGGCGAAGCCTAGCAAGGGCCTAAGATATGGCCGAGCGTAGTAATAGCTAAGAGAGATGTAGTCAGAAGGCAAACGCGCGCTAGTCAGGAAATCAGACTCTCTCTGTTGAAGTCGGTTAAGTCACGACTTAAATAGTACTCATTCTCATTTGCATTATCTGCGTTTCTGAATTCACATTCTGGCAGGAAGTTGTAAGCTGAAATTAGAATAAGATAGGAAAGATACGAAACTTAAAATAACTGTTAGTAAACGTATAATAAACCTTACAGTCAGAATATGACCTTATAGAGTAATAATATATTTAATGTTTGGCAATACTATTATTTTATAAATCTTACAGATTTTGCATTAACAGACTCCATGATTTTAAAGCGAACAGTGGCAACACTTTTCGAAATGAAGCAGATTTTTATCTCCAGCGTGCGGGACTGTTGCCATTCATAAAAATGAGGGCGAAAATTAGCGTTTTCAGGGTTTAAATGATTGTCTTTTGGGATAAATGTGTAACTGAAACATAGAGTATGTATGTAATATATAATTTTTACAATAATTGTCATTGTATATATTTTTTTTCACATTAATGGTCAAGCCCTGACTTATACTGATCCATCTTATTCTTTTTCTCAAATGCCATAGATTTGTTAAGGCCAGTTCATCTATTTTGTAAAGGCCAGGAAAAGCTAAAGTTAAAAATCTTTCATTTCACTTAGATCTAGCATGCTCTTTTTTGGCTACCATGTATTCTATTACGCAGGAACTCTCAACAACCCCAAAACAAACACACACTCTTCACATACGGTATCTCTTAACAATAGGATGGCAGGTGGAAATATCTATTCTGTTTTTGTATGTGCACTGCGCGGGGGCGGGAGACAGTTCTATATCTCCCGTTCTACTGGGCCGATTGATGAAATTCAACTTACGTTTTTTATGTCTCGAAAGCGCGACTTAGGATATGTATTAGATTTATATATAGCATTATTCTAATATAGGTATCTTGACATAATATCGGACTCTTTCTGAAAGACATGCCGATTTTTTCCCATCTTTCGATTCTACGACTCAAAGTATGCCAAACTGCCAAGTTTTGTATAAACCCCCGAGTAATTTTTAAAAAATTAGCTCTCAAAATGTTAGCTCCTCCATGTTAATTGAATGTGGTATATATTTATTAATATCTCTTTTTTTATGAAATTATTTGATTTTTTCTTTCCCATTTCGAAATTTAGGTTTATTCCAAATAAAATTCGCCTATTTTTTATGATTATTTTTAAAAATTTATTATAAATTTTTCGACACAAATTTTAAATTATAACCTATAAAGTTTTTGCCATCCTCTTAAAGTACATGCAATTCTAAGCATACCTGCAGAAAATATTCCAAATATCTTACGATATACGTGAATTTACATTTTGGCGCGTTTTGAAGTTTGGTGTGTTTATTATAAGCGGTAATAATGAAAATATGGTTTATACTTCGTTAAAATTATTTGAAAGTATGAATGGTGACTTTTTTTCCGCTTGTGGACGAGAAAAAAGGGGGAAGGAAAATAGGTTGCTATAAATTAAAAAGTTCGCCAAGTGAATTATTCTTAGCGCAAACTGAAAATGTCCGCAAAGTAAATTAAAATTCTCCATAAATTTCTCGCCAAAAATTACAAAATTTATTATCTAAGCATAATTTGAGCCGTAGAACCGAAATATGGAAAAAAATTGGCATTTTATTTCAGAAAAAGTCCGATTTTGTGTCAGAAGACCTATATATAGTTATATATATTAGTTAGAATAATGCTATATATAAATTAAATACATATCCTAAATCGCGCTTTTTGAATTTCGTCAATCGGCCCAGTAGAACTGCCTTTTTTTTTTCAGTGTACATACGCTGGAGTCTATGTTTTCAGCTTAATCAAGCTTAGATGCGTATAATGACAAGTACTTACATATTATTTTAACCACTTTAGTAGAAATTGCCAAAAATTCAGAATAGACTAAACACTGGTACTAGGAGCAAAGCAATTGTTCATACACGTGACAAATATTTAATTTCTAACTTCGCTATTTCTTTTTGTTGTTCAAGTGATTGTTCTTTTTCTTTCGTAAAATGCGCCAAGGGGGTTTCGATAATACGTAAATATCGAATAATGATCAAACTCCAGGAAGAATTTTGAAAGTTTCCTGTTTTAGATGCTCATATAAAACGTTGCTTATTACTAAATGCTGATGTTATTACACCATTTCAATGAAAACTGAATATTAGAAAAACTGTGACGCTATCGGAGGCGTGATTATTTTTAATTTTTTTTTTCGCCAAGCTAGTAGTGTTGCGATTTATACAAACTTGACGGGTGTAGCAAATTGTGTCCCAGCAGAATTTACCGTTAAGCAGCGTAAGAGAATATAGGATTCAGAAGTAGGCGATATTTGTATTGTTAATGAAATTATTAATAGACAGTTCAGGGTTTATTCTACCCATCCGTATATATTCATTCAACTGTTAGGAGTTCGGCAGATGCTCTTGTTTAGTGCATTAAGGAAATATTTGGAGACTACATTACTGATCGATGAAGACTTAATTGTAGATACAGATGTTCCTAGTATAATGATGGGATATTTCAATGCAAACATCAAACGAAATGAAAAAGAATTTGATTTTATGAAATATCTTTTTAATCTTAATATGGTGTCAAGTAACTTTCCAAGTACCTTTGGCAGTTCATTTATATATTTAACATTTACTAGGAATATAACTACAGACATCTTAAGTTATGTATCTTATTTCTCATATCATCGACCAGTTTTACATAGGGTCATTTTAACACCCCCAAAGGGGAGTTTTTTTTTTAACATTTTGGGTGTTACCTTTATTTATTAAATATAATGTTCTTGGCACTGCACTTAAACCATAAAATTAAATTCAACAGCAATATCACAAAATATTTAAAAAGAGCATATTTCTAGAATTTCTGATACACAGTCTCGGGCGCTGGAGATAAAAATATTTTTTTTTTCACCCCACACAGTGTTGCCATTGCTCGCTTTGAAATCTTTGGGTTTGTTAATCAAAAATTAGTTAAACTTTTACAAAATATGAAATGGGTAATAAAACAAATTCCAAATTAAAAATTTAGCCTTCCAGATGTCCATATTCGAGTGGATGCTACCTTACTCAAAATTTGGTGTCTCCAGGTACCGTTTTTTCTCGCATTGCGAGAAACATTCAAACATTCATGCAGATTCCTCATTACTTAACTTCTTTAAATAAAATGAAAGGCTATCCAGCGGCAACAATTTGAAAAGTAAAATGCCGTTTTACAATGGACGACGCAAAATGCCAAAACGAAATTAATAGCCCTTCTGGAGAAAACGCCCCTTTGGGCAAAAAATCAGAAAGTTTTCAGATTTTATATTACGCTCAAACGGATTTTTTTTTTCATTTACAGACACATACACGTTTCGAGAGCATTTGACATAATGCCACTTTCAGCTGAAAATATTTGAAAACAGCATATCTTTAGAATTTCCGATAGACAATCTCCCGCGCTGGAGGTAAAAATGTTTTTTTCGCTACAGTGTTGCCATTGCTCGCTTTGAAATCGTTGAGTTTGTTAATGAAAAATTAATTAATGTTTTACAAAATATGAAATAGATAGTAAAACTAATTTCAAATTCCAGATTCAGTCTTCCAAGTGCTGATATCGGGTGGAGGGCTACGTTATTCAAAATTTGTGGTTCCAGCTACCATTATTTTTTCGCAATGCGAGAAACATACATACGCTCATGCAGATTCTTATTCTTTATTATTTAAATTCTATAAATATAATTCAAGGCAATAATATTTGGTGGCAAGAATTTGAAAAGTGATTCAAACTTTTATAATGATTCAACGTAAAATCCCGTTTGGAAATTAATAGTCCTTGTTGGTTAACGCCATTTGAGCTAGTAAAAAAAATACACTGCTGGCCACCGTAAATGCAACACCCTGAAGGAAGCATGCAAATAACACGTAATTTACAAAATGTATTAGCGGAGGTGAGATATGCAAATGATTAGAATTTCAGCGTAGACGCACATCACGCACGCCTGTGGATCCACTTCAAAGCGCTTTTTAAGTCTTGGAGTTTTTGACGATTTCAAGTTCGGCAATTGTGTTTTTCTTGTGGATTTTTCAAAAAAACGATCAACTATGTCTCGTAGTATACAGCGATCATTATTTGATCAAGTATCCGAGTTCGACAGTGGAAGGATAATGGCCTACCGAGAGTGTAGATTATCTTTCAGGGAAATCGGTAGTCGTGTTGGACAAAACCAAACAACTGTCATGCGGATATATGACCGTTGGATGCAGGAGGGTACGACGGATTGACGTGTTCATCCATCTCAGTGCACCACTTCACGTGACAGTAACATTGTGCGCATGGCAGTGACGGATCGCTCAGCCATATCACGAACCACAGCACGGCACATTCAGTCTGTAACGCATCATCCAGTGTCTGAGCGTACCATTCGACGCCCTTTACAGCAGAGTGGTCTGTTCGCAAGACGTCCATTGCTTCGTCTACCCTCGACGCAGAACCACAGACGTCTTCGCCGATGGTCGGATTCGAGTCCGACGATGGTCGGATTCGAGTCTGGAGCCACCGTGGAGAAAGGATGCTGAACAGCTGCGTTATGCACCGCCACACCGGTCCTGCACCGGGTATTATGATATGGGGCGGTATTGGATATTACTCTCCCACTCCTCTATTAGGCATTGCCGGTACTTTAAACAGCCAGCGCTACATCTCCGAGGTGTTGGAACCAGTTGTCCTTCCTTACCTTCAGGGCTTGCCCACAGCCATATTTTAACAGGATAATGGGCGACCACACGTGGCACGCATTGTCCAAGGGTTCTTCGTCAATCGCCAGATTGAATTGCTTCCCTGGTTCGCTCTTCGGATCTTTCGCCGATAGAAAACATAGGGTCCATGGTTGCTGAACGATTGAACCAGATTACATCCCAAGCTGCCACACCAGATAAACTCTGGCAAAGTGTGGAAGCTGCTTGATCTGCTGTACCCCAAGAACACATCCAAAGTCTCTTTGAATCAATGCCGAGGCGTATGTATGGCAGCCGTGATCTCCAACAATGGTGGCTATTCTGGCTACTGATTCTGGAAGGAACCACATTTCACAAAAGTCTATAAATTTGATCATTTGATACTTGGTCAACATGTTATCTACTAAATAAATTTATCTACTAAATAAATCTATAACACTCTCACCTGCCTGTTAGTAATCTTGCGCATTAAACACCAGCGGCTCCTTAGACTAAAAGAGAGAGACTAGCGTGATTTTTTTAAAAATCTTTTCCTGCTTTATTTCCTTCTAACGTAAAAGATATTTTCGTACTGCTGATTGAAACCTTGTACCAACTACTTACTTAATTTTCAACACAGAAAAGACAGAAATGATTCACCTAGTTTGTGTTAATTTGTGATGCTCTTAATTTTTATAAAGATTTCCATTGTTAGTTTAATTTATAAAGTATACGGCTTATAAATCTCGGCTTTAGAAAATAATAATACACTCTACTTCTTTAAGCAATGTGTGGAGATTTTTATTTATGTTGCGTCTCCAACGCGCTCAAATATCCTTAATTATATGCTTGATATTTATTACCTTTTATGTACATATGGCAATACCATTTTTCATAGAATTTCTTAAACAATCCTTAAATTTAAGCCTTTCTTCCGTGTTTTAGATTTCAGCTCTCAAATCAGGAGACAGAGATTATTATTTAAAGATATCTCCTTTTTATTTCAATGCACTCTGTTATTTAGCTACCTTTAACAATGTAAAGAAACTTTTCACTACAGAGCCTTTCTATTGTCTTATAATTCTCAGAATTAGTATCATCCTGTGCCTTCTTAGATTTTTACTTTTTCATTCAAAGATTAAGCATCTCATTAATTAGAGATCTGCAAATAAGTTCGTAGGCGTAAAGATCTTAATTTCTGACTAAGAATAACAGTGTCTGATTGAAATTGGATCGCGACACACAGTTAAAGATATATCTGCTTGAATTAAATTCGTTGTTTGTCTCCCCCCCTCGGCCTTTATTTTGAGATTTGGTGAAGGTGGAAAAGGAATTATGTCTGGTTGATAAGGGATTTGTGTCAACAAGCGCGAGAGCGAGTCAGAAAATTTTGGTGCAATAGGAGTTTTCTAAGCAAAATGAAATTCAGGAAAGTTATTTTGTAGGTGAATGATTTTAACAACATTTGCATTGTAAAAGCGAATTACAGCAAAGAAATGCAAATGATTTTGCTTTTAATTTTAAGAACAGAACAGATTAAAGTTGTCAAAATGAAGTTACATGGTTTGAGCGGTTAAACCTTGGCAAGGTCAAGACATTTGAAAGTTTTCGTCATTGCCATTAAGGTAGGTATCCTACTGAACAAAGAACTTTGGGATGACTTTACTGAAAAAGTTCTCTGAATTGTACAAAGACGGTCAAGACGTAAATGCACAACTCACAGAGCACAACTCATGTTAAGATGGTTAGAGGATGGTCATCATGTAGATGGTCATCAGATTGGAACTTCATTTGTAGAGACATTGGATTTTTCAGAGGCAGCAGAGATGAAAAATGAGCAATGCCTTCGCCGGAAATCGAGCCAGGGACCTCTCGGTTACGCGTCGAGAGTGCTGACCACTACACCACGAAGGCATGCGAAGAAAGCGGGAGAAATACCTTATAGCTTCTCTGTATATTCCAGTGCTTTCCAGAATTTAGGAGTCATCAAACTTAAATTGAATTTATGCATGATGTAACTAAAGTTAATATTCGTCATACAGTCCAAAAGAATTTCAGCGTGATTAGCAAGAAATGGAATACAGCATACGTTTTCCGGGGGGGGGGGAGTTTCAGATTTCAGCGGTCGCCCAGAAGGGTGTGTTAAGGTTTTTCACACTCTCGCTAGCTCGCATACTACTAGTCTACTGTTACACTCCCTCCTACCAAATCATTATTTGTGTCTTTTTATCTTTAATATTAAGCATCATTTTCTTCGCAATTACGCCCTACATAGCTCAACAGCAAAATTACAAAAATTTTAACAGAACCACAGGAATATACGTTAGAGTTACAGATGCAGGTTTAAGTGTTGGCATACGTTTCTCTGTTTTTTTTCCCAGTTTTTTTTTTCAGTTTAGCATATCAGTGTTCAGTTTTCTTACTAAGATGCCTTTACAAAACTTTTTGTCTTTTTATAAGTAAAATTTTGTGTGTTAACTTTATTTATTAGATATCCCGTTCTTGTCGTTTATGCCACATAAAATTAGATTCAACAGCAAAATCACAAAATGTGTAAAAACAGCATATCTTTTGAATTTCCAACAGACAGTCTCGGGCACTTGGAGATAAATATGAATTATTCCCTACAGTGTTGCCACAACTTGCTTTAAAATTGCTGAATGTTTTAATCAAAAATTCGTTAAAATTGTATAAAATATGAAACAGACAATAAAACAAATTACAGATTCAAATTTGGACTTCCAGTTGCCCATGTTAGGTCGAAGGATTGATTATGTTATTCAAAATGTGATAATTCTAGATAACCTCGTTTTTTTCACAATGGGAGAAACATACATACATCCATGCAGATTCTTCACTAATTAGTTTCTTTGAATATAATAGAGGGCGATAATATTTAGTGGCAACAATTTGAAAAATGATACTTCACCTTTAAGCTATTCAACTCAAAATGTCCTTTCGAGACTTCTTTCCTAACGCCTCTCTGGACTAAAACTAAAAATCTGTATAACTTCGAAATTGTTTTAATTAACCCTTGAACAATATACTATATGCCTTTCCTTCAAAAACTCTGAAGAGCTCCTTTTCTACACTACACATGACATTTTCCGAACTATGTGATTTTCTGCTTATTTGTGGGTACCTACACAATGCGTCAACAAGTTTTTCAGTGTAGGTTCATACAAAATTAAAAGCTGAAGCTAACAGTATTATTATTTTATAGCCTACAATAGACAATTCTTCTAATTATGTCTACAACGTTTGACATATTCATAACAGTTGCTTGAATTTGTCACTTTTTCAGATTATTGTTTAAGTTTCTATTTCTGAATCTCTTCAATGTTATTAAAGTAACGACCTTTGGGACAAAATTTCACTTTGGGGGGGGGCTAAGTACAGAAATGCTACGCGATAGGTGGGATCAAAGAATAGTGCGTAAGTCGGGGTTTATTTTTGTAAATAAAAATACATATCAATTTTAGTTTAATAGAACTAAGAATTAAAAAAAAAAAAAAACTCTTGTTTAGAAGGAAACTGTCTTACTGTGGTTCCCTTTAAAATGGTATTCTTATTTCATATCTTTTACTCTTAAATTTTATTTTCGTTTCATAACATCAGAGTGAATTCAGTGAATTTTGAACAAAGTGAGATTTAACATCCAAACTATCATTTGCCAAAACCTTTTTGATTCTTTATTCATTTGACAGTCAGTCAACCCATCATTGACTCGTTTATTTCGCAGCTCTGTTTAAAGGTTGCCTTCACTAATGCTATGCAAATATTTTAGAGTATGTCCAGTCCAGTCCATATAGGTATGGCCGAAGTGCTGCTAGTCAATGCAGCGTTATCGACTCCTTAAGAAATGCCAAGGGCATATGACGGTGAAAAGTCCTGATAGGTGAATGAAAAATGGAAGTGGAAAGGAGGGGGGTGACCCAGCGTCAATGGAGAAAGTCCAGAGAAAGTACAAGAGAAAACAAGACTGATCAAAGATCAATTGAAGTTCCTGACATGTGGAAGAACATAAGAAGTTACATAATAGTGCAAAAAAGAAAAGATACATTTAAATACATGAAATACAGGTAAATATAACATAAATATGCAGTGCAAAATGATAAGAGTACAATATATACATTATATACAATGTCAAGTGAGGTAGAAATTGTTACGTGGGAAAGTTTGACCCATAGAGGTGGGCTACGAGCGGACGGATATTTTTATCTTCTTCATAGATGCAATAGTTGAAGACATCGAAATGGTCTAAGAACGGACAGATCATTGCTTTTTTAAAGAAATTTTCATTCATTCTATGAATGAAGTCTTTGATGTACTCAATTTTTAAGTCTCTATGAAGAGTTTCATTTGAAACGAAATAGTGGGCGTCAGTAATAAGTCGCAGGAATTTATTTTGTAAGACTTGTATTTTTTGCAGGTCTCTGTGTTTAACAGTTGCCCAGACAGGAGAGGCATAGCACATAATCGGGCGGACAATAGCAGTGTAAATGTGTCTTTTACGCTTTAAGTCTAGCTGAGAGTATCTTCCCAGCATAGGCATGAGACTTTTCATAGTGCCATAGGCTTTACTTCTAACATTTTTGATATGCTCAGTCCATGTGAATTTTTGACTGATAGTCACTCCTAAGTATTTAGATTTAGTAACAAGTGGAATTTCAGTATCAAATAATTTCAGTTTTACATCAGGTGGATTCCGGGAAATCTTCTTACTAATAATCATGAGCTGCGATTTGTCGGCATTAATTGCGATCCTCCATTTTGTGCACCAGTGTTCAATATGTGGCATAATTTCCTGTAATTTGTTAATTGCTATGGTGGGGCTAAGTGACTTAACGGCAAGCGCCGTATCATCAGCATAGCAGCCAAGGAAGTTATTTAAATCTTTAAAAACATTTGGAAAGTCGGCTACATAGAATAGGTAGAGAACAGGGCCCAAAATAGAGCCCTGTGCTATACCTGCCCTGATGTAACGGAGATCAGATTTATCATTCCCAAAGGAGACAAAGAAGTTTCTGTTCTTGATAAAAGAATAAATCAGCTGAATCATTTCACGTTGAAAGTTAAACGAGATGAGCTTGAAAATGAGCCCCTCATGCCAGACGCGGTCGAAAGCTTTCGCCACGTCCAGCATGAGGAGGGCAACTTTCTGATTATTATACAGGGCAGAGCCAATAAATTCTGCTAATCTGACAAGTTGTTTAGTGGTAGATAATCCTTTTCTGAATCCGAATTGCTCCGGAGGAAGTCTAGCAATATATTGTTCCATTCTGGGAAGAATTACTCTTTCATAAATCTTGCCAAGTCCGGGCAGTAGGCTAATAGGTCTATAAGCTTCGGGAGTCGTACAATCTTTGCCTGGTTTAGGTATAAGAATGGTTTTTGCAGTTTTAGGGAAATAGGATTTGTCCAGACAGGCATTTAGAATACTGGTGAGTTTAGTAATGATGTTAAGAGGTAAGTTTTTAATTGTGATATTATTTATATCATCATATCCTGGTGCTTTACGATTTTTGAGTTTTTTAATAATTTCTATAATTTCATTAGGAGTCGTAAAATCAGTCTTGAAGCGGGCCGAGAGGCCGTTAAGATAGTCTTGGATACAGTATCTCACGTCATAAGTAAATAAAGGATCATTGGGGAAATCATTCGGTTTAAATTGATTTTCGAAGTGATCAGCCATAGTTAAAGCCTTGTCTTGATTGGTAAGAGCAATAGTGGAGCCATTTGTGATAGGTTTGTTGCAGGCAGGAGTGCTTTTGAGTTTTTTAGCGAAGGACCAGAAGTCATTTCCAGGTTCATTAAATCTTTCAATTTTTTCATTCCATCTTTCAATTCTATGATTAATAATATTTTTCTTGATGATTCGGTTTAGTTTATTTAATTCCTTTTTTGTATTAGGGTCCCATGTGAGATTCCATCTTTTACGAAGCTTATTTCTGTCTTTGATTTGTTGTCTAATGTATTGGGGGAGAATTTCAGGATTTTGCTCCATAGGGAGTTTTTTCGTTGCATAGTTGTAAGCACTTTGGATTCTATTAGTGAGGGAGTCAACAGCAAGTTCAATATCAGAAGTAGTCTTTAAAGATTGAATAAGTGGCGGGTTGTTGACAAGAAATTCATTAAAGATCTTCCAATCAGTCCTTTTAGTAAATTTAGTGTCAGAAACTTTGTTTGTGCCTAGAGTGGCGACAACAGGTATATGATCTGAAGTAAGTTCCATTTTTGTCTCAAGGTAGATGGGGATAGAGGTAGTAGAAATCAGAACATCAAGAATGTCCCCTCTATTAACTTGATTAGGAAGGTAGGTATACTCTGAAGGAGCGTAGAAGTAAACAGGATGATTATTGATAAAATTAAAAAGCGTATTGCCATTTCTATTAGTCCGTCTGCAGTTCCATTCGACATTTTTGGCGTTTAAATCGCCTGCAAGAATAATTGGTTTGTCAGTAGGAAGTAGGTCAGCAAGAATATTCTCATCCAGTGAGCATTTAGGAGGATTGTACATAGCACTAAAGTAAACAATGCCAAAAACTGGGAGTAAAACTGAAACAGTGATTAAATCGTGGCCATTTCTACGGTCTTCGCTAATATAGCAAGATTGAAGAGAGTTCTTGACAAAAATAGCTGCGCCTCCACCTTTGTGGCTGAGTCTATCACAGCGGTAACATCTATAGTTCGCTAAATTTGTGCGATTACAGGGATTGACGTGCGTCTCAGTGATCATTGCAACGTCTATGTCATGAGTATTTCACTGGACAACCCTTTTATAGTGGAGCCAAGACCTTCTGTCAAGCTTTCAGTTGTCATATGCTTTTCGGTTGAATTGGAACCGCATAACTTATGAGTTACGTAAATCTATGTAGCGTAATTTGGGATATTTATTACCATAGTCATAAATTGCTAAATTTAGCAAATAAAGGGGGTAACTGAAAAATGTCAATTTTTCTGTTCTAGAGCTCACTTAACCTTGAACTTGCATTATCGTGCAGCAGAAACCAGTTATTTCATTAACCTTTTTCGGACATAACACAGGAAATTCTCTTTAGAATTCTGTCCTTTAGGTCTTTATCAAATATGCAGGCCGTCGTCTGTCAGCGAGGAACATATTCTTTGTAAATTATATCTTTCCAATCAATAAAAGTCAACAACATGCCTTGACTCAGTATTCCGGAAACCGAATCGTCTGTGGCCGTGCTGACGGAAAAGAAAAAAAAAAAAGAAACATTAAATTATGTTAGCGCTTGACCCTCGTGTGCCTTGTGCAATATTTCAAATGTCTCCGTTACCATTTTCCCTGCTTTATAGAAAACTCTGTTGTTTATATTTGCTCATCTTTCGAATCCACGTCAGCAGATGTTCCCGAGATCAAAGCAAATGACTTACTGCATAGAAAATTCTTTCCATAAGCAGATGGCATTATCTAAGGAGAAGCAAGATGAAATGCCATAGAAATAAACCCTGTTAGTTATTTATGATTTGGCAGATTTATGTGGCCATACGACATTTCACCTAAAACTTTATAGACGCAATGTGTGCACACTTATTATTGGGGATAATGAGGATTATACATGAGTTACGTGAACTTAGTCTTATGGGGTAAGAATTCAGTGAATTTCATTAATTGAAGTTAAGTATATAAATTTCTGCAATAAATGTATAAGATAATGTTTACATTTATTTGTATAGAAATAATGCATTAAAAGAAACATAGCGTAAGAGAAAAACTTCTTTTCTTTTGTTTAGGCCAAACGGCCGTTAGCCCAGAAGCGCTATTAGTCTCGAAAGGGGATTTTGCCTCGAATCACTTTTCAAATTGTTGCCACCAAATATTACAGCCCTGTACCAAAGAAAATAAATAAGGAAGAATCTATATGAATGTACGTATTGTTACAAATTTTGTACTTAGATAGGTAATTTTAGTAGAATTCTAATCAAAATTGTTGTATTCTTTCGTGTAACGTAGCGCGAGATAAATTTTAAGAGAAAGCTTTGCCGGAAAAGTAAGAGTACATGAGCAAGTGCATTTAACATTGAGTAAATACGTATCTCGAGCATTTGGCGAGGTATCGCCAAACTGACAACGATTTTGGCCACTTATTTTGTTGAAAAATTTGGCGACATTGTGGTCCGGTCCTTGTATCACCGTAATATGTATTGAAACTGAATAAATGTAATTGACCATTACGTTAGCTGTAACCATAATTCCACCCTCGTATTGCTTTCCAGTAATTTCGAGAAGCAGAACGTACTAGAAATGTCTCGCGGCCTCTTGGAAACTATTTAGGCCGAAGAGACAGCATCTGCTCTCAGTTGTTTAGTTAGCTGCTGTTGTTAATGTTGCGAGTTCAACGTGAGATCGGATTACCTTTCTCTTAGATGCGCTTTGCATTGCGTTCTGTTTTGACGTTCTTAGTAGTTTGAACTGTAATTACTGATTCTACTGTGTGATACTGTGAACACGTGTACGAATATTTCTGGGGAAATTTCCGGAGTCCTCCGATATTTCTTTTGATAAAAATAAATTTTACTAGCTTATTGTCAGATTTTTGCATTCAATCTATTACCAAACCGTAGGCACGCAACAATATGTTTCTCGCATTGTGAAAAAACAACGGTATCTAGATTCATCAAGTCTTGAATAACATAGTCCTCCACCCGATCATGGGCACCTGAAAATCAGAATATGGAATTTCCAATTTGTTTTATTGTCTATTTCATATTCTCTAAAATTTTAACGAATTTTTGATTAAAAAAACTCAATAATTTCAAAACAAGCAGTGGCAACACTGAAGGGAATAAAGCATTTTTATCTCCAGAGCGCGAGATTTTCTATCGGAAATTCCAAAGATAGGCTGTTTTTAATTGTTTTTAGCACAAAGTGGCGTTATCCAAAATGTTCTCGAAACGTGTACCTGTCTATAAATAAAAAAAAAATCTGACAGCTTTCAGATTTTTTTAAATAAATACTTTTTTTTAATACCGAAAATTAGAATTTCCATATCAGCAAGGTCGAAATTTTGTATTCGATTTTTGATAATCTGCGAGAAGTGCCCGACGAGAAGTCACTAACATACTACCGATTTGGTAAAATTGAAGGAAAACTTTTGCTTAGCTACTTATATGACTAATAAGCATTCTAACTTTTTATAAATAATAATAATAAGGAGAAGCTTTCTAAAAAAAACCATTGAATTTTGTGAGAAAAAATAAAAATTTTATGTAACCGATAAAAAGAAACTACTGATCAGCGAAATGGCTGTTTAATATACTCATAATATTACACTCATGGATTTAAGCAGTTTACTGTTTAAATCCACGTGTGTAGTATGTGAGTTAAAATGATACAATAAATAAAGATTATTCGAGGAGTTAAAGCAACAAGAATAAGCGCATGGGGTACACGCATGCGTCAGTTGGCTATTGTCGTAGGTAATCTTGGAAAATATGTTAAAAACACGACGAATATTGGAACCGAAACAGTGGACAGTAAGAAAGTATCTCGTATTCTAAAAATATTTTTTATACTATTTATTATTTTACATATATTTGTTGCAAGATTATAAAATAAAAATAATTCGGAAAGCGCAGCGGAATATGTCCCCAACTGTTTATGGATAAAAAGCTTGTAGATCTTTTTATTCTGTCATGGTTTTTTCTTTTTACTTCCTTGCACGAAGGAAATACTGCAATCGCGAAAAATTTCGGGTATCATATTTCAACGAAAATACCCATTTTGACCGCTCTTGAATTCATTTGAATGTTTTTTTTCCTAATATCTGTACGTACGGACAGAATAAAGGACTCTTTTTTTTCCAAAACGGATTGTAAAATTGATTTAAAATTTATTCAGAAGACATTTTTTCGTGACTTCTGTATGTACGTAATTACATGCTCTCATAACTCAAAAACAAGTACACGTAGAATGATAGAATTTTGAATATGGGACTGTTATAACATGTAGTTGTGCACCTCCCTTTTCTTTGCAATCGGCCTCACCAAACGGATACATATATATAGTGAGCTAAAATTTTTTTTCTTATATGTTTTTAAATTGTGTATTTTTGTTTGAAAAGCGTTTGAATTCTGTTGTTCTTATGTTCCAGTTAAGGTTTTTATGCATTTAGTTAATGTGCATGCAATAGTTATAGAATTACCATCAATTGAAAAGTTTAAGGGACGCTAGAACTAACGAAACAGTCATTTGTTTACGTTTGAAACTCTTAGTAGAGAGCGAATTCAATCAGTTGGCTCACCAACTTCAGTGTCTTTTTGCCCAGTGGGACCAAAAGATAACTTTCAATTTTGTGCACTGAAAGTTTGGTCTTCCTGCCCTTTGGCCGAATTGCTTGTTTTTGGGTATAAATTTCCAATTTAACTGTTTTAATTATATCCGGTGTTTAATGTTTTTCTCTATTTACAATTTTTAATAAAGATGTTGTTTTGAGGTTTTCTGTATTTCTGCCTTGCAGCGAAGTGAGAACTGAATTGATTGAATGATAAATATATCTCTAATGAAATTCGAAGAAATAAGTTTAAATGAAGTGCAGCAAAAAATGTGTATCATTTAATAGGCCGTACAATGAAATCAGGCGATATCCACATCAGATAATTTCTATAACGAATTTCAGCATTGCTCACACATGGGCAGATAGTGACTTTGCAAATATCTTGCAACGTATTCATTCTAGCGAAAACTTTTTGCTTTGAGGCATCGGGAGAAAAGCCCGAATTTGCTCAAGAAGCAGTGGTTTTGCTCCAGGATAATGCCCAGCTACCTCAAGAAACAGTAGTTATACTTCAGGACAAACTCCGGGTACGTATTGTTACTGTGACATCGGCGGAATTATCTGAAATTAATCCCTAACCATTTCTAGACTTTTTAACATTGAAAGGACAACTACGCTGAAAAAGCTTCTCTTCAGAGAGGAAGTGAAAAACAGAACGCAACAAAATAGTCTATTTCATGTTTTTGAACTGCTTACGAAACAATGTTAAAAGAAAAATGCAGTGTGAAAAATTCAAATTTGAGTGGTATAAAGCAGGATTTGTAGATCAGTTTATTCTGAAAATTTATTCCGAATAAGAGGATCAATTTCAAAACATTTCAGTCAGCCGCGTAATATGTAGTTTGGTAAATTTTATCGAAAGAATAAAAACCCCAGAAAAGAATGGACAAGTTTTTGTCCTTTTCCTTTATATGACAAAAAACATGCATCAAAATTTTTCTGCAGCAAGATGCCAGCGTTGCCTATTGGTCATCGTGAAGTTAAATGTATGTTACAGTGCTTATTACAGTGTTTTTGTTTTCACGGGGACTTTTGTCAGTAAAAATGCTTAAAGTGTATCACACTAATTTATTCTTCTTTAATTGGAATAACTAAATTGAGAGATATATTTCTAATTTTGCCACAATCGAAATGAGCTGATAACGAAAGTATGTTTTTTCGCTAGAAGTATCTAACTGGTATATATGTCTTTTTAGTGATATCTGTTTGGCGCGCATTACCCTGCAAAGAAAAGATCCACATTTTTCTTTTAACGTAAATATTTTAAATTGCATGTAACACAGAAATATCTTTCATAAAAGTATCTAAAGGAAATAAAATCGTATTATATTTGTATCAATATGTTGTAATTTGATACATTCCTCAAACTTAAGGGGGCAGGAACTTGCAACGGTAAAAAAAAAAGACTACTACACCTTTCCAAAAGTTGTCAAGGTTACTCTTGTTTGCGATTTAGTAATGCATCACTTTCTTGACAGACAATCCAAGAATTCAACATTTCCCCCAAAATATATTTGAAGGACCACTTCTCAGACCCACATCACGCCCTGTTAAAGTTTTTTTAGGGGGTCGTCAGTGATTTCTTGTCTTGTTAACCTCCCGCTGCTCTCACTTTGCTTTTGTTTTTCTTTTCTTTCCCCTATTTTTTCGGCGATTTTCAGCTCGTAAACAGACCTCTGAAGACAGGTAACTGGCACTCCACGTTTCATCTCGCCAAACAGTTGTCATTTTCGGCGATGAGGTATTCTTGCCACACTTGTAGAAGACAATGGTTGTTTCTCTGTTCAAATCTAAATGGGCTCGTGAAAGATCCTTCTCTTGCCGAATGCATTTTGTTCACAGGGTGTAAAGGTCATCTGCTATCGCATTATGTTTCCACAGTGTTTTCATACAGTTTCAGACAACAGTGACTGTATTTCGACGAGACAAAAACAGGAGATCTGAATGAACGACTCGAGGGTTAATAAAAAAAAAACAGAGATGGTGGAAAACAATTTATGGCATAAACAGGCTAAGCTATCTCCACAGAATGCATGGGCACGAACAAGGACATTATTCTTTACGTACTGACTTCCATGTAGTAGATTATTAAGAGAATACATAATACGTATACAATTACCTAACTTACGTACGGATAGTTTTTCTCCCGTCAACCTATATACATAGGTATGGGAGGTAAGGTTTTTTGTCTAGAAGTTGGATGGTGAGATTTTAGTGAACAAACACGAATTGGGGTCCGAACGAAAGAAAGGCATGCTAGAACGAAGGAAAAATACCTTATATACTTCCCCTTTTAAAAAGCGACTGGGGATTAAGGGACCCAGCCGCCAAATCCTGGTGGCGCCGAATTATCGCCCACCAGTTTTTAGTTCGGGCGCAACTGTAGAGACATTAGTTTATTTTAAGCAGGAGACATGAAAATTGAGCAGTGCCTTCTCCGGGATTGGAACCTAGACCTCTCGAATACGCGCCGAATGTGCTACCGTTACACCACGAAAGCATGCTAGAAGGAGAGAGAAAATAGTGTCGATAGTGCTGTCACATCGGTGTATGTTAAGAGCCAAATTGCGGGTTTAAATATCTCTGCATAGTCTTTGGCTAACTAAGATTTATTTTTAATTTAACATTCTGCTTTTGAGTTCACGTAATAAATGTTGGCTGATTTGTAAGCAGAGGAGTGCCTCCTGTTCAGTTTATTGAGTTCTTAATAAAAGGGTCTTTTACATCTTTAATACGTTTCTGTTTGCTTATCTAGACATAGTGATAAGTTGCTGAAGTTTACATAGAGTCTTCATTTAGAGCACGTTGCCAAAACACGAATGAGTATGCAACTTTATAAGCAGTACTTTTCGATATCCCCAAAAGTTTTACAACTGAAATTACAGATATCATATCGAGGCGGAGACCAGAAACAGTCTAGACTCTTTGGAACTCAGTCAAGTCACCCGTTTTTCTTCTTGATAAATTACATTTACAGACCACATCTGAAATTAGAAAGTTTACGCAGTTTTGAGAATACATGTCAAATAATCATTCAGAAAATTCACTGACTTTTTTATGACTTATTGAGTAATAAATAAAAACAAAAACGACTGACTGAAAAGTAGTGTTTTCGTATTTTGGACGATCCTTGTAGGCAGAGTTTCAAGAACAGTAAAAGCATTTTATGGTTATTGTATACATCTGTATTACAACACAAAAAGCAAGTAAACTTGAATTACCACAGCGATTAGCATCAGCTTACAAGGCAAGGTAATTAGCCCCTCTTAACTAATGAACGGGCCGAAATAGTGATTAGCACTGCGAAGAAGACCGAGCTATACCTGTTGTCTTTTAATTTTTAGTAATCATATTTTTTTCCCTTGACCGAACGATGAATTTACCAAGAAGATAAGATTCCAAAATAAATATTAAAAAATGTGAGAAGATAATTAAAAGGAATAATGCTTCCTTTATGAAAAAAAAAAAAAAAAAAGAAAAAAATGGGAGGAGGTGGAGAGATGCCGACGAAATTTTTCTCCAGAATTTCACTAATAGCTTTCTAAGCACTAAGTAATTTCCGGGATTTCATACGTTTTCTTATCTTCCTAACTGCTTTGCATGTTGTTTGCTCTTTTTTTACGTCTCGCTGGACGCTTTTTTAATATAATTTTTTGCAATTTCTTTAATTAACAGTTCAGTAAAACACACGCGCTAAGGAAAAAGGAGGAGAAAAAATAAATAAACACCGAGTTGAGAGAACTGGAAAAAGAAGTTAGTTTAATTGACTCCAGCGCAGAATTTTATTAATTGCGTCAAAACTGTTCGCATAATTATAAGGAACCTAAAAACGTAAAAGATAAATAAATTTAGCTCGTCGCAAACAAGAGGGAGTTAAATTACACGAAATGCAGGAATTAATTTTCAAAGCAGAAGCTATGAATGCCTAGAAAGCTCGAAATAAAAAAAAATTGATAATATGGTACCATGTTCAAGATGCTTATATATTTAAAAAATAAAATAAATAAATCAGTAAATATACGACGCGGAAAAAATTGCCTAGGGATTCTATTCGCAAAAATTAAATTTTTTATCTCCAGAATTGTGAATAAACTGTAATATTCTCAAGAGAAATCAAATCTCTCATATTCAATGCATTTCTTATGGGAAATTTCAAAACAGTACCACTACATCAACATCCTTTTCTGTGAGACTTCATGCTGAAATAAAAAAAATATGTATATGCATTCCTAAAATTTTAAACCGGAATGTAATACGAACTTTATGACTACTTTACTGTGCCCTCATTTAACCTCTGCTTCGTTTCTGGGATATAATTTCCTAACAATGATCCACAATAAAATTATCGCAAACTTTATAATAATTGATTTAGTTTTACTAACCAGTTTTTATATGTTAGTTATCTTTACTATCTTTCTCGCTTTCCGTTTTCCTGCCAGAATACTAATTTCTATTTCGCGTTTATTCAAAAAAGGTAGAAAGAGATAGTATTTAAAGGAAGGCTTTAGATTGCAGAATCAGAGCATGTTCCACCTGCTGAAGGTAACGTTAACTAGTTGAATCTATAGCAGTTTATCTTCGGCGTTGCTTTATTCTCGCCATTAGGCTCGTCATACCGATATTAGGTCTGAGCCAAGTTGCGCATAACTTAACGATTTACTTAGTTAAATCATATTCTTTATTTTGAATTGCGCCATTAATGCTGGCAGGCTTTCTAAGCACAAGCTGTGCCTTCTGTTAATTTATCTGATTTGCATAAAAGGGTCTTTTACACCCTTTCCAAGTCTACGTTGAAATTTCCAAGACATAGCGATAATTCGCTTAAGTCTTCCAGAGTTCTCATCTAGTTTATATCACCAAACAAGGTGAGACTCTATAATTTTATGCAAGTAATTTATTATTTGATAAGCCAGAAATTTTCATAAGTGTGCTCTGGCATAAAGGTTGTAGAGCCATTAGGTTATTTCGAAGCAGGAGACATGAAAAATGACCAATGCCCTAGTCGGGACTCGAACCTCGGACCTGTCCATACGTGCCAAGTGTGCTTACCATTACACCATGAAGGCATGCCAAAAAAGCGGGATTCGCTTTCGAATCTGTAAAAAAAGGCCTACTTTTGTAAAGGAGGTTTACACTGGGTCATCGCTATGCAAGTGAAGTTTTGTTTGCTTTGTTTCTGACTAATAAGAAAAAAAGGGAAGAGAACTAAAGCACAATTTGCAAAGCACAACTATGATAAAAAGGTGCAGTTAACATTCATTGCCTTTTGTAAGCTAGAAGCAAGTTTAAACAAGAAAAGGGGCACATTTATTCCAGGTCTGCTTATAAAAGTTTCTGAAAATTTTACTTACACTGCAGTGCTCCGTGCCGGAACTTTTACGAAGATTGCTTTTTTTGATATACACAAGAGATGGGACACCTTTATGAAAGATGGCTTTTTCAAGTGTCAAGCTATTTTATACAAAGGCGCTGGTTACTTGTGAAGTTTTCTCTTTTTTGGAATGGTGATTAATTTGTGTAAAATATATCGACACCTTTATAAAGTATTTCTCCCACCTTAGCATGCCTTCGTAGTGTAAAGGTCAGCACACTCGGCGCGTATTCGAGAGGTCCGAGGTTCGAGTTCCATCGAAGGCATTGCATATTTCTTCGATTTTCTTGTTTCGAAGAATTCTGAAATCACTCTACAGTGACGTCCGAACTAAAAACAGTGGTGGATGATGATTTTCCACCACCACCATTTGGCGATTGAGTCCACTAACCCCCAGTGGCCCTTTAAAATGGGAGTATATAAGGTATTTCTCCCTGCCTCTTAGCATGCCTTCGTTGTATAACGGTCAGCACACTCAATGCATATTCGAGAAGTCCGAGGTTCGAGTCCCGGCGAGGACATTGCACATTTCTTCGATTTCCTTGCTTCAAAAATAACCTAATGTCTCTACATCTTTACGACGAAACACCATTCTGATGCGATCGCGTTTTCGCACTCAGTTTTCAGCTGACCAAAAGTAATGGCTGCGTAGAGTTATTATGATTTCATTCATGTGTAACGTGAATATGTGTGAGTTCCCTTAGCAAAGAGGCCCACCAGCGGCCTCTTTGCTAAGGGAGGCCGCTGGCGGGAGTACCTAGCTGTGTTCGGCGCCTCTCAGTAAAGGCGCCGAACACAGCTAGTTCGAGGTTCGCGGTTCGAAATCTAGCGGACGGACTGGTTGCATGGGCGTTTTCGTGGTTTTCTTCATACGTTACGTGTATACAAGCCAATTTCCCACAGAAAGTCCTCCACGAAGGCATTCTTTCCCTTAGGCAGCTAGTCCCCGTATGCTTCGCCGTAATCAAATAAATCAAATCAAACCTTAGCAAGAGTGGTTAATGTGCGAGTCCTTAGCAAGTTCTAGTGGAAGGCATAACCTCTAGGCTTGGAAAATTTCGATGGCTTTCCTGCAATGAATTCATCGATATCTAGTCCAGTAGTTTTCAAGTTTTATCAATACAGGTAACGCATAAAATTTTGTGTTTACACCCTGTCCACAAAAGTCCTTACGCAAACTTTATTTTCGCAAACGTTGGCTTTAGACCTCTACTACATAAATGTTTTAAATGACACAAATATGCATGCTTTAACATTTAATTTTTTTAAAAGAGATTTTATGCAAATTACGAAATATAATTATATATACGTTTCCTCGGTCCTTATAGTTATATTTAGTAAATTTTATACTCACTATACATAAAAAATGAAAAATAAAAAGTTTGACTCCCGTATGACAAAAACTGATACAGTTATTCATTTTCAAAATTTTGGATATTTGACGTCATTTTCAACTTGGCTTGAGGGGTCGGTTAATAAATAAATTAGAATTATTGGAGATTCCTTCCCACCCCTTAAATGCCATTTTTTTTGTTTTTGGTTTTCTGCGGTATAAAATATTAAAATTTATATTTTTGTCACAACTCACATGCCGAAATAATTTCACACAAGTCATTTATAAGTTTTCGGCCACTATAAATACGTTATTGATATTCTAACGAAGTTTTTATTACTTTGGAATCATAATCTAATACTCAAACAAAAAGAAACTATTACTATTTTACTTTTCACTTGATGCTTACAATGTTACGAGATGTCCACGTGCCATTACTGAAGCCTGTCATTGTTTTCTAGAACAAGAATTTTATAAGGTTCTGCGAATACGATGTGCTTTCTGAAAAAAAAAATATATACTTTTCAATAATTGTTAAGGCCATATGGATAGAACTGCTCGTTACTTAATGTGTTAACACTAGAAACAGTTTTCTAAACTGATATTTTATTTCAAGTTGCTTAGAAAGGCAAACACTTCACTTTTAAATTTGTATACGATCCCTGTATATAACGTTCAACTTTAAAATGAAATACCGCGGTTGATTTTTATTGTATGAGAGTCACATTTTTTGTATTTCGTTTTCTGTAATGAAGATTAAATTTTCTTAAATAGAAGTGTCAAGAACAGGGGAAAGTATAAAAAATTCGGTTTGTAATTTTGACGAAATTGATTTCGTTTTTTTATGTCTAAAAATGCCAAATAAGGAGTATTTGTGACATTTAAAATAGTTCCGCAATTCGAAATATATGTGTACAACCAATGATTGCGAAATTAGAAAGACTTTTGTTGGCACGGAGTACACACAGACGCTTCCCACTTTATGAACTTTCGTAGATAGGAATAATCATTTTCTCAAAAAGTGCAATTTGTTCAGAGTCGAAAATAAAATCATTAGTATTGAAAATGGGTGGTGAAAAGAAAAAATAAATTAAGTATTGATGTGGAAAGTAAGTGGTGAGAGTCGCACGTTCGAATGTCATGAATTCTCGATGATCGAAACAGTACTTAACAACAAATATCCCATGTTTGAACATGTCAAAGGCGCAATGCTGATGCAGCTAACAATTATTAGTCAAAGCTGCAGTGATGCAGTCAACAAACACGCTGCATCTCGAAAAGCAACAGAGCGTTTGGTTATTTGAATACAGCAAAGCAAAACGAGGACCATCTAAGACGAGGGATGCCCTCATGGAGTAATTTCTAAGTGGCTCCTGTTCCCATGAGCAACAGAAGGAGAAGGAGGAACAGAGTGAAAATCTCTTCAGACAAGTTTAAACACTTATTTTCGTAGAAAATAAACTTTGAAAACCAGCGTTGCTGGCTGATATAACATGCCAACACTTTCCACCGCTCATACAACCTCCCGATGATGTGTACATCACATGACTTCCTTGACTTCCTATATTAAATTAGACGTATTTTGCATTTCATTTAAACTTATTGGATTGAATTAAATCTACTTCGTCCATACCACATAAACCACATTACAGAGGCTGTTCGCACATTTTTTAGACGATTTTGGTAAGCGCTAATAAAAAATCGTTTGCTGCAAAAGAAGTAATTGAAATTGTACTATGTTTTTAAAAGTCAAAATTATTGTCTGTGGCTTGAAAGTTTTGTTTTTATTGAAAATAGCGAATTTAACAAAGCAGTGGTTCGAAGGCTACATTGACGCTCTTTCCGAAGAGAAATATGCGTACTCCGTTTTCCAAAAACGATGTGAGAGTCATGGTTTTGTGATATCTAAAGCGTCGATAGGTAATATCATCAACAAGATAGGAAAAAAACGTCAAATTGGAGCCTCAAGTGGGACAAAAATTCCAAACAAGTATCCGAGGAAAGAACGGACACCTTCGACTATTGCAAAGTTGTACGTTGTTAAATGTTAAAAGAAAATCCCCCTAGTCAAAGGACAGTTGCAAAATCATTAAAATGCTCGGTGTCCACTGTAAGCAAAATAATAAACGTTTATTTAAATCTTAAGAAAGCGAAAAAACGCAATGTGCATCGTCTTCTTCCAAAGCATATCGCTCGACGCAGGACACGCTGCAGAATTCTATATGAGAAACACTTATCCAAAGCAAAATGGAAAACAGTTGCCACAATAGATGAAGCATGGGTGTATTTAAATGACTGTAACGAAAAAAGAGCCATTTATTATCATAAAAGGGGAGCAAAAAATTTAAGTACATGGTTCAAAGAATCGAAAGAAAGTTTTTCTAAGGGATTCACGATTGTTGCCGGTTTTTCTTATAAGGGCAAGTTAAAAATAAAGAGAGTGCAAAAAAATGTCAAGATTAACTCCAAATACTATCAGGAACATATTTTATCGCCAATTTTTCTGAATGAAATACCATCGTTTTACCCGCAGTGCCATCAATCTGTGAGACTCCATCAGGACAAAGCTAGCAGTCACACATCAAAATCCACTGCAAATTTCCTAAAATAAATGGAACAAAAAACTGGTATCAAGGCCATAGCCTTCACTGATATCCCTACTAAATCTTCCGATGGATGGATGTGGAATTTTGTACTTTCGGACTTTTAAAAACGGCATTATCCAAACATTGTCCCAAAACCCTAACAGGACTCTGGAAAGCTGTTCGGGAGGAATGGGATAGAATACCTCTTCTGGCACTTCAAAAGGCATTATTATCCTGGAAACTGCGGTGTCGAAAGATAGTTCAAAATAAGGGATGTCAAATAGAACATTTAAAACACAAGAATTTTATGTAATTTAGTTTTGTGAATACAATACACATCGTCTAAAAAATGTGCGAACAGCCTCTGTATCACGCATAACATCATTGAAATGGATTTGAAAGCCGTCAAAATGGATATTTTCGTTGAAATATGATACCCGAAAGTTTTCTCGATTACAACACTTCCTTTACTTCGTACAAAGAAATAAAAAAGAAATATTAATAAATATATAACCAAATTCAATTAATACTGAGAAGCTAAAATTTTTAAACATAATTTTCTGAAAACTACTGTCTACAGTTTTTACAAAACTTGGAACTTTGGCACAATTTGGTTCGTAAAATGGAAATATGAAAAAAAAAAATAGGTGTCATTAGAGAAATTGCCCGATTTTATGTCAAGATATCTACGTTAGAAAAATGCTATATATAAATCTAAGATATATCCATGTCACGCTTTGGAGACATGAATATCTGAAGTTAAATTTCGTCAGTAGTCCCCCTTTTTTGTGGGCAGAATGTACGTACTACATAGAAAAGCAATTCTTTATTCGTTTATAGTGTTTCATTTATATTATACTATATTTAAAATTTAAAATGCATTACTTATATGTTTTAGTATTATTAGTTGCTTATTTGATAATATATAGAGTTGTTATCTGTCAAGTTTAAGTGATGCCAAACACCAAGGTGCCTGGCTGCGAGACCGTACCCCTAATCGAATGAAATTTGAAGTTTCGAATTAAATTCTGTCAATAACTTAGATCAATTATCTTAAATTATCTTATTACTAATTTTTTTTATTGAATTTAGAATACTAAAACTAAGAGAAAACGAAAGCTGCTGAGCTGGTGCATAATTCAGAAGGTAAATGCTAATCAACTCAGTGCCAGTTAGTAATAATATATTTACACAAGAGATATAATAAATACAAATACAAATATAAATACTTCATTAATTCAAATAAAACCCAAAATTTATACTACTTTCAGAGACAACAGGTAACATATTACTTTTTCATCACAGTCCAGGGTTTAAAATTGGCATAGGTCTCTTTTTATTGGCATACAGTGGCGTAGCTAGGATGGAGCAAGGGGGGACATCTCTTCCCGGGCGCAGCATCCAGGCGGCGCGAAGCTGATGCTAAGAAAGTTTTAATGAAATGCTTTCCATTCTTGGCAAACAGAAAGGGGCAAAAATTCTTCAGTTGTCACCGGAAGCTGAAAACCCTAGCTACGCCACTGTTGGCATACTATTGTAATTATAGTTATAGATTCTGATTTCAGAGTTTGAGATCTTTCTCATTTAAACATGGAATTTTCTGGCCTAGTGGTAAAAGAAAGTACGGGGTTGTACAATATTCACTCCTTCATAGATAACATTGTTTCTGACATACCAGGGCTTGCTGGCAGTTTTAGGCAGAACGGAGCTCTTCCCCGTTTGTAATGTTTTCTGTTTGTTTGACAAGAGTAAACCCAGATTGGATAGGCTAACATAGCATGAGACGCAGAATGGATTATTGTTGTCTATAGATAGAACTTTGTTTCGAGTAATTAAAACGTAGAGTTTAGCTTTACGTACTCGAAACTTCAACATGTATGTGTGGGCATAGTTGTCTTCTCACGAATATTAGATCACTTTTTTCGGATCAAGTCACAAAAGGTGATATTTTTTCGTTGCAGCATTCATCGATAAAGTCTGGTTCTTTTTTCGAGTCAAGTCACAAGACGTGATGTTTCTATCATATTTTTAAATAACATATTTCACAACTGACCCGACAAGCCAGCAGCCGCTGAGTAAGTAAGATCAGTGAACATTGTTAGTTCCTCCCTGATTTAGTTATCTGTGAGTGAACTCGCTGCTTGCATCAATTTTCCCAAAACTTTGGTATGTTAAATAAATACCAAACACGTAATCGTATGTGACTTTTCTCCCGATGCGCACGACCGTTGGGGCTGTCGTACCTAAGGGCGCGGGTTAGAATCCCGAAGAGGGCATGTATGTTTGTAAACGTATAGCGTCTTTGAGGCATGGGGGCACTCTAACTATACGGCGAGCCGAAAGTCCTCTCGTGTGTTTTGATGGAAGGGAAGAGGGTTCGGAGACTCTCGGATCACGCGTCGTGGTGCTCTTCCTCAAAACTGGAAGTAGAAGTCCAACCTCCTTGAGGCTCTGGCAACGATTCTTCCATGAAATTCATGGGCAAGACAGCAACAACAATATATTTGAAATATAAGAGTTACCAAACCATTTGAAAATAAAAGAAATAACTGCACCAAAACCTGGAAAACAACAATAAAAATAAACAATTTAACAAATCCAATCTCCAGTTACTACCAGGAAAAATTATTTTTAAGTTGTCGCACATTTACATAACAACACGTTGTCATCTATTATTAGTACACACTTCCATTGCGTGCCAGACCTAACACCCATACATGTCCGAGAACTTCCCGTCTTTAACAAATGCTAAGTTTATTCCCACCTTAGTCTACATTATACATCGAAGCAAACCCTAATTGCCCGAAGGTGTTCGCCGCTTCAATCGAATAAATAGAACAGAGAGCCGAGTGGCGAGAACAAAGGCCTTTGTCCCATCCTTTCCAATGTCATTCAAAGGGGTAAGGCTGCTTTTGTTCCGGAGATATATCCATGTAGGGGCTTATTGTCCGCCTCCATTGGATCGAGTCAATGATACGAAATGCACGGCATTATTATATCCGCATTTGTTAATTTGTATTTGAAAGTTTCGTCGTTGCTTTGGTGTCGCTGTTTTGTTTCTTTCACAACTGGCGATTAGCACGCAAATGTGGTGAGGATAGTTTCGACCGTTTTGATAGATGTTTTGGATACGAGGGTGGGCAACAGTGAAAGGTTGTTCTTTGGAAGAGGAGTTTCCAACAAGTGGTTAATTTAAATAGGTTAGAGGATCACAGTTACGAAGCTCGAATTATGGATATGCTTTTACCCCCTCCCACCATTTCTATGTATGTGTATTATATTGCTGAATTAAAATCTATTATGGGTATCATTAAATTAAAACATTCTTTACCATTAGCATGACAGATGGTATGTATGGGGATCAAAGTACGATTTACAAAACTGAAGAACTCTCTTTTCAATGTGATGCATATCGCTCATATGAATTATGGAAAATGTGTCTAGAAATAGCTTAATATTTACTATTCTTTTAAATTTAAAAGCCAGTTGAATGTTGCCTATGTGGAAGACTTTCTAATGAGAACTGGCTCATATACGTATGGGTAAAACCACGGAACTTCCATGCAGTCAGCCCGTTCACCTGGAATCGAAGTTGCTTTTATAATATTATTATTTTTTCTTTTTTTTCTGAAGGGAAAAGGGTATTTAACTAAATATTTCGAGCACACGAGTTTTATTCATTTAAGCGAAACAATGCCTCAGTGGAAAGCATTCTAAGAAAAATTGAATCGCATTAAGCATGGGGAAAATCGCAAAAATATTGTAACGTTTCCGAGCTTTTATGGAAAAATAGCAAGACAGGATTGTCTTTTTAAAATTTATTTAAAACTCAACAACAAATTCATTCGTGATTAAATAATGGATGAATAGCGTAAACCGTTACATTGCTATATCTTACAGAAGGGAAAAAGCGAGTTTCCCACAGAGTTCTCTGACTACATGTCCATTCAGCTCCACTGCTTCGTCTCTTCTCACAAAAGAGCAGCGAACAGCCGTGAACAAGTCGGCATCATAAAAGCATTAGGGGATAAAGACCCATTAGCCTTCAGGACATTCTTCCTGGCCGAATCGCTTACACCCTGGCTCTAAAAATGAGTTTCTTTAAGTTAGTCCGAAACAGGAAGTCTCTAATAATATCCAGCTGGTTATTTTCCTAATGATTCATTTGCTGTTACAGTTTGTCACAGCTTCCTTCCCTCCCCGGGGGGGGGTCTTCTGGACCATAATTACCACCATTAGAGTTCACCATATTGTTAATAAAATAAATTATAGTAAACACACATTTTTACATCAAACAGGTGTAAGTACCATGGATTAAACATGAAATTATATTGAGGGCAGTGTACAAATAATATAACATACTTAGTGTACAAAAAATACTAATGACTAATTACATTCAGACAAAACAGAGCTTACCCCTTTTTAGACAAATATTACACAATATGCATTCTTTTACTTATATAGATTTACAGAAGAACCATACAAGACAGTAAAAAATATAAAATCAATATAATATCAAGTTTTTCGGCTTAGAGCATCAGCATTTTTATTGAGTTTCCCCGAACGATGAATAATTGTGAAATTGTATGGCTGAAGAGCCAGAGCCCAACGCATTAAGCGAGGATTATTACTGGCATTAGTTCGTAACCAAGTTAGAGGATTATGATCAGTTTGCACAATAAAGTCTTGCCCGTCTAGATAATAGTGAAGTTTCTTTATACCAAACACTATGCTGGCGCATTCCTTTTCAGTGGTGCAGTACTTTTTCTCTACCTCGGAGAATTTCTTGCTCAGAAATATAATGGGATGTTCTTCTCCGTTACTAGTGAGCTGTGTTAATACAACTCCCATACCATAATCAGATGCGTCGGTTTGTAGAATAAAGGGAAGAGTAAAATCGGGTGCATATAAAACTGGGTAACTTGTTAATTTCTCTTTTAATTCCGTGAAAGCCCTTTCGCTCTCAGCATTCCACAGAATATCACCCTTTACTGATTTTCCTTTTAAAAGATCCGTCAACGGAGCGGCGATTGCTGAGTACATCGGAATATAACGGCTATAGTAGCCCGCTAATCCCAGAAATGCTCTTATATCCGTTTTAGTCTTGGGTGTTGGGAAATCTCTTATAGCTTTGGTCTTAATTTCCGACGGTTTCCGGTACCCTTGGCCTACAACATGGCCCAAATAAAGGACATGTTTTTGAGCAAAACGACATTTTGAAGGTTTAATGGTCAATTTCGCTCTACTTATACGTTTCAGCACAATTTCCAGATGCTTGAGATGACATTCCCAGGTTTTTGAAAAAATAGCCACATCATCCAGGTAGGGAACTGCAAATTCTTCGCATCCATTTAATACCTCTTGCATCATCTTGGAAAAAAAATAAGGAGCGTTTTTTAAACCAAAACTTAACCGTAATGGCCTGTAAGTGCCGAAACTGGTTACAAATGCGGCATATCTTTGAGCATTAGGGCTTAAGGGTATTTGCCAATATCCCTTAGCTAAATCTATAACCGTGATATATTTTGCAGAAGCAACTTCTTCTACCCGTTCTTCTATATTGGGTAAGGGATAGAACTGGGTACGTGTGATTTCGTTTAATCGTCGGTAATCCACACAAGGTCGAGGGTCCTTATTTGGAGCTTCTACGAGAATCATAGGAGAAGTGTAGTCTGATTCCCCCACCTCAATAATTTTTAGGTCAAGCATTCGTTGAATTTCTCTTTTTAAAATCTCATTTTGTCGATGTGACATTCGATACGGCTTAGATCGTACCGGCTTATTACTGATAACTTCAATATCATGTTCTACGAGGTCTGTCATTCCCGGCTCGTTAGAAAAACTTTGCGAATATTTATTTAATAACCTCTGCAATTGATCTCTTTGAGTAGGTTCTAATAATTCTTCCAAATTGCTACTTTTAATAACCTCAGAATAATCGTAAACGTTTGGATTTGTATCAATATTAGGAAAATCTATTTCAGTCTCAATCTGGTCAGAACCCTCTTCGCTACAAGACAGGTAATTAATTACCTCAGGTCTTTTATAATATGGCTTTAACATATTGATATGATAAATTTGGGATCTTTCTTTTTTCCCCGGTAAGGATACGATATAATTTGTTTCGGATACTTTATTTTCAACTTTGCCCGGTCCTGTCCATTGAACCGAAAGTTTATTTGCCTTAGAAGTGGCCAAAATTAAAACCAGATCACCTTCTTTAAATTCTCTTTTTATGGCATTTTTATCATACCATTTTTTTCTCCTGAGTTGTTGATCTTGCATTTTCTCAACTGCCAACTCTTGACACTTTTTTAAGCGATTTATGAGTCTAAAAACATACTCGGTTACTGGTTGTTCCTCCTCTGGTGAATCCGTCCAATGTTCGTATAACAACGTTTCTGGAGTACGCAAATTTTTTCCGTGGACAAGTTCCGCAGGTGTGAAACCCGTGCTTTCATGCGTCACAGTTCTTAAAGCAAGAAGAGCCGCCGGTAGCACCTGTTCCCAATCAGAATCAGCCTCCAAACATAAAACTCGTAATATTCTTTTTATAGTACGATGAAATCTCTCCACTGGATTAGACTGAGGGTGGTGTACCGAACTATGACTAACTTTGATACCGAAACGTTCAAAAAATTCTGTGGTCAGATTGCTCATAAATGAAGTTCCTTGATCGCACTGAATCTCTTTAGGGAATCCCATTCTGCTGAAAAGATTTAACAACGCATCCACTATTGTAACCGAAGTTATATCTTCGATTGGAAGAGCCTCTGGATATTTTGATGCTACACATATAGCAGTTAGTATATATTTGTTTCCTTTAGATGTGGTTGGCAAGGGTCCACAAGTATCTATGTTTATTTTTGAAAATACTTCCGATATCACAGGGACTAATTTCAGAGGCGCTTTTTTTCTATCGTTAGATTTCCCCACTCTTTGGCAAGGATCACAAGTTCGAATATAAGTTTCCATATCTTGATAACATTTGGGCCAAAAAAAATATCTAGCTAGATTATCTTTGGATTTAGTTACGCCCAAATGTCCGGACACTTGTTCATGACATAAACTCAATATCTTCTCCCGACAAGTTTCAGGAATGACCAATAATTTCCGTACATTTCCTAAACGATCTTCTTGACACTTATACAGCAGCCCCTTTTCTATCTTGTAAATATTTGTCGAAGAGTTATTTTGAGAGTCTCTTGTCGCTATGTCAAAAAGCGGCTTTAAATCTTCACTCTGTTGCTGTAATTGAAGGAATTTAGTCTTGCTTATTGAAAGTAGAGGAGGTAGGTCATTGAACTCCGAAACGGGCAGGAGCGACTTTCTGTCTTCCTGTTCTTCTTGTTCCGTCCCCTGGGAAGTATAATCGTTCGCGAGGGAGGGAAAACTCGGTAGGGGTACAATATTCGTATGCTCACCCCTTTCTTTTGCTGCTTGAAGGCCTTTCTCTTCGCTATTGATCATTTGTCGACGTTTCTGAGCCCGCGTCTCCACTGCGTTAACTTGGAAAAAGTATTCCTTATTTTGATTTTTTCCTAATTTTGCAGCCGTCCGATTCCCTAATATATAACGTCCTTGATCAAGCTCATTTCGTATGACTGCGGCCTTTGTTAATATTCGTCCAAATTCTGCTTCTATTTCAACATGTGCTAGGGGAAGACATATAGGTGATTCATCGAACGGTTGTTTTACCCAAACAGTTTCTCCTGTTAACATTGAAGGGGTAATGTATTTTTTACAGATCACATCAATGGATGCTCCAGAATCCCGTAATACAGGAAGATCGAACCCGTTAACCTTAGCCATTGTAGTGTATGGCGCTAAATAATCTTCTTCATTCTCTTGTACCCTGTTAACAACAGCCGTAGATTTAAAGTCTTTCTGAGCTTTCGGACACTGCGGCCTCAAGTGATCGATTGAGCCACAAGTATAGCACTTAAGAGGTTTACGTACTTCAAAATGACGCTCATCTTGATTTCGAAAAGTTTCTGTTTTTTTCGAAACTTTTTCCCCAGCCTGTTTATACCTTGGCGAATCTCTGAAATTAGGCTGATTTTTATTTCTCTTTTGCGACTCCGAACCATGAACTGGAGAGACCTTTTTCCGGTATTCACGTACGTTTTCATAATCTTCTAACAACTCGGCTAATTTATTTGGGGACGTTATCTTGGACCATTCATCAATAAAATGCTGGCGCACTTCGAAATTTACGCGACGCTTCATTTGATCCGTTATCATCAGGTCTTTTAAAAGTTCAAAATCATTAATTTCCAAGCCCGAGATCCATTCTTCAAAATAATTTCTTAATTCAAATGCGAAATCCCTCCAAGTGGTTTGAGCGTTTTTTTGGGTTTGCGAGAATTTGATTCTAAATTTTTCTGGGCTCAGTTTAAACCTTTTAAGAAGTATCCCTTTTATGTAAGCATAGTCATAAGCCTGTTCTTCTGGCTCTCGCATAATCAGCTGAACTATCTCTGTTGGCAAAAGTGTTAATAAAACAGAAACCCATTCTGATTGGTTTAGATTCGCCCTCTTTGCTTGGCGCTCAAACATGACTAGGTACAAACTAACATCATTCTCTTCGGGATCAAATTTTTGGATCATTTTTTGAAGTTCAAAATGGTTTCTTCTAGGCATACTTTCTTCATTCCCATCAATTAGATCCTTACCTTTAGCGGCCTGCAATTTCATTTTGGTTATCTCGAATTCTCTTTCTTCTCTCCTAATTCTATCTTGCCTCTCTTCGTCTTCTCTCCTAATTCTTTCTTGCCTCTCTTCTTTCTCAAGTCTCACTGACGTGATATTTTCCAACAGACTTTTAATTAGTTCCTCCTCGTAGGCTTCATTTCCCATAATCAGCTGTCTTAAATCTAATATCCTAAGCTGGGGTCCAACCTTTTCCCCTAACTCTTCAGCCAAGGATTTAAGGTCCTCTTTTCTAGCTTTTGCTAAGAATGCCATGATATACCCTCAACTTATACTCTAAATCTAATGAATCTCTCTTTATATATATAAATTTGATATACAACTAAAATTTACAATTCTGAGGCTCAGTATTTAACTCTTAATTTTTTTCAGAACAATTTCTGGTATTCTAAACATACATTCAAGACAATTTACACTATACTGTGAACAGGATGCACTCAGTTGCAATTAGTTAAATTGAGAATTTAAGATAATACAATATGCTTTAGATAATACAATATTCACATTCAGATCATCAAAACTTTCATAGTATATTAAGTTATGCATTCAAAAGTAAATTAAAATAAACGTATAAATACTCATAAATATCAATACAACCACAGTTTGAACGTAAGATATTAGTGATTTCTAAACTTTCTGTTAACACTTTCAACTGAAAATTTTCACTTCTCATAATTCTTACACAAAATGATAATTCATATTCTGTACTGAAAATCAAATAAACAACAGTTTAATTTTAAGCTACCAAGATTTACTTATCTTCATTTTTAACACAATGAACTGAAAATTTTTGGAATTATAATTCTTACGTACTTATATTTCTTACATGAAATACATTCTTACAAACTTATAATTCTTACATACCATAACAGTTTACATTTACTTCTAATAATTATAACGTTCAAGACGACTTAGAATTGATAATTCAGAATACCCTCTAAAAGATAGAATCTTTAGAAATATTACAATTTTACTCTTCAATTATAGAAGCATAATAGTAGCAAAACTCACAACAATTCACTCTATTAATACAACTTCAAATTCTTAAGATATTATTTAATTATAATTCCTGAATTCAAATTTCTAAATTTATACCTAAATTCTTAAATATATTTTCTTATCTGAAACATAAATATCAATCAACGCATTTGCAAGCTTCAACGAAACCAAAATTTGTTAAAAAACTTTTACCTGACGTGACATAAATGACACAATAGAAATACTATAACTAATAAGCTCACTGCCTCAATATAAAAAATCCAAGGTACTTACCCGCCTGGACTGTAGAGTTGAAATTCTGATTGAAGCCTGGAACATGAAAGTGTTGAATCTCACAACTTAATTCTTTTATTGGATGCTGAAGGCACATGCACTACATTACCACACACTTTCCGTACACTACACTTCCGACACCGAAGTACACTACACTTTCCGGACACTGATAGTCTACAACTTAAAGATGCTGAAAATCTTCGGACAATGGCTGTCCCACTAAATTCAAGCGAATTGAATTTCGGATCCTGGTGGTCCTCTCTTTCACCCAGACTGACGTCTGGATTCTTCTTTAGAAAAACACAAAGCTGAATTTCGGAGCCTGACGGTCCTTTCTTTCTCCCGGACTGGCGTCTGGAATCTTCTTTATAAATCACAGAGTTGATTTTCGGAGCCTGACGGTCCTTTCTTTCTCCCGGACTGACGTCTGGAACTTAAAAACACAGAGCTGAAGTTCGGAGCCTGACGGTCCTCTCTTTCTCCCGGACTGACGTCTGGAATCTTCTTTATAAATCACAGAGTTGATTTTCGGAGCCTGACGGTCCTTTCTTTCTCCCGGACTGACGTCTGGAACTTAAAAACACAGAGCTGAAGTTCGGAGCCTGACGGTCCTCTCTTTCTCCCGGACTGACGTCTGGAATCTTCTTTAGAAAAGCGCGGAGTTGAATTTCGGAGCCTGACGGTCTTTTTTTTCACCCGGACTGACGTCCGTATTCTTTCTTTGTTAAGCACAAGAGTTCTCGTTCGATGATCAAACTAAAACTGCTTCGTGGATTTTCATCATACCTGCTGCCACCAAATTATTATAGCTGTAACGTTTCCGAGCTTTTATGGAAAAATAGCAAGACAGGATTGTCTTTTTAAAATTTATTTAAAACTCAACAACAAATTCATTCGTGATTAAATAATGGATGAATAGCGTAAACCGTTACATTGCTATATCTTACAGAAGGGAAAAAGCGAGTTTCCCACAGAGTTCTCTGACTACATGTCCATTCAGCTCCACTGCTTCGTCTCTTCTCACAAAAGAGCAGCGAACAGCCGTGAACAAGTCGGCATCATAAAAGCATTAGGGGATAAAGACCCATTAGACTTCAGGACATTCTTCCTGGCCGAATCGCTTACACCCTGGCTCTAAAAATGAGTTTCTTTAAGTTAGCCCGAAACAGGAAGTCTCTAATAATATCCAGCTGGTTATTTTCCTAATGATTCATTTGCTGTTACAGTTTGTCACAATATCTATGTAGACATTGTGGTCGACAGGATCTGACACGGAATCCAGTTGTGTTAAATGATCTAATCTGATTGTTTTTGACGGGATTTATAACTCCATAAAACATCAATTATCATCTAAAATGGGCAGATAACAAACTTATAATATGAAATATCTCAAGAAGTTTCCTGTAATTCTTTTAAAGATGCGTAAGTGTAATATTTGTATAATCCTGTGAACGTTTCAGTTTCGTCAGAGCCGGGACAAGAGTGAGGCACGTGCCTCGGGAGAATCACTAAAAAGAGCGCCAAATTGGCTAGACGAATTAAAAAATTAAATGGATAATATTTTTAAACTTGTTCGTTCTTCAACAAAACTAAATTCATAAAAATGTTTGAAAAACCTTGCCTAGATTTAAAAAAAAATCAAAAATTCAAACTCTCCTGATTTTTGTATAGAACATGAATTAAGTGAAATCATCATTGTAGATTTTGCTTCGCTTTAAGGCAAGAAAAATTAAACTAAAAGAAAACACTGAAAATTACTGCAATGCGTTTAATAATATTTCAGCGTTATTTCCTATTTATCAAAAAGGATTTTTTAACATTTTTATTTTAAAATTATAAATAACTAAATGCATCATTTTCCTGAATTTATAAAGCTATGATTAAAATGTACTTTAAGAATAATTGGTATAATTATGATATAAGAATTATGATATTTTGATTTAATATAGTTACATTTGTTTAGAATATATAACTAATTTGATTAATAAGGGCGCAAGTTTACCTTTTTGCCTTAGGTGGAAAATATCTAAGCTCGGCTCTGGTACCTGTTTTAAAACTGTTTAGCCAATCAAATTTCCCAAGTTCTTTCACACTGAATGCTTCACTTTTTGCTACTTTCGCTACTTGCATCTTCTGCTACTTGCTTCTTTTTCTACTGTTCTTTAGTCCCATTACTCCACCCCTTTTCTTGTGGGCGATAATTCTCGTTCAAGAAAATATAGTAAACGAGGAAGGACAAAAAAGTGAACTTGAAGTTGACATGGTAAGGACGAGACACAGGGAAATACTGACATGTGTAGAAAAGACCTCCTACCGGTGGAAAACAATGTTTACACAAACATTATTAAACTACCTAAAACTGTCCAATTAAATGTATTAATTTCAACAGGCCTACTGCAGTCTGCTTTATTGCGATGAACACAGTAATGCAATAAATGTTACAAAGTGTAATTCTAGAAGATAATTTATCATTCAAGACCCAAGAATCCGACCTAGAAGCAAAGGTATTTTTCTCACAAACATTACTGGAGTACTGTATCTGAAAACTACTCTCGAGTGCCTCACTGATTGACTGACGGACAGCCTCTCGAGAAAGGTGAATGAAGATTCGGATGAGTTCCATGCGGAGTGCCTGAACTATGGGGGAGGTGTGCATGAGGGGGCACTGCGGGGTGACAAGCGGGATCCTTATTCCGGAGACAGTCTGATTAATTGGTTGCCCCTGTCGACCCGGACCCCATTACTCGAGAGAAAATTTGGCAACGACGTCTAGCCGCCGAACGAGAGAGAGAGAAAAAAGACGCAAGAGGGAGAGACGTCAACATAAAAAATAAAAATGATAAAATAAAAAGAGGCAAGTTCGTGGAGATGTCCGAGGCACTTAGAGGCAACAGAAGCCACATTAACGCTGCTCGCGAGAATGTCCAAATGACGAATTGGGATGGTGATGCGATTTCAAGACACGAGAAGGAGAAGAAGGCAATGATTATGTGCATGTCCCGACTTGGACGGACTGGCGATGATTTATACTTGCCTAGCTTCTTTGCTTCTTTTTCCCTCTTTACTGGAGGGGAAATCTTAGAGCATTCTAGAAAAAATTTTTTGGGGCATAGAAGGCACACTAATTTTCTTTCTTTGTTATCCTTCCGTACCATTCTCCAGTTAATGTTATATCAATTTGCATACAGGACATTCTCCATAAAAGTACACTCAACTTCCGATTATTCGTAGCTAAATTAACAGTATTGTGTATTAACTGGTCGCTGTCTAACTGTCTATTGCGAAATGACTGAAACACCTCTATCTCAAACTATCAGTGAAGCCCCGACCGGTAAGGGCGTATATATACGGCCTAGAGTACTTCTTGTGATGTTTATAGGAACGTAGATATACGCATTGATATGTGTTTCAATATATACGAATGTATATATTGAAATAATGTCCAAGAAGTTAAGACACTATATTAAAAGTACACAAATCCAGGTATATGCATTTTGACATTCAATTCAAGACAATTTCTCCCAAGTAGGTTTCGTAAATTTGGGCTTTCTTAGCGAAAACCCTGTGTCGACCAGAATGTACCAACGTGTACGAATTTTAACAAAAGTGAGTAATTTTTTATGATTTACTTCAAAGAATCGATCAGACATTCTCAGCTTAGATTCAATATATATAATTTCAAATTTTGTCACATACACGCAATTGTCACAATAATTGTCACATACGAAACAAAATACGTAATTCCTAACCTCCAAAAATTGTAAATGTAGAATTTTGTGACATTTTTACAGGACGGAGAATCCCTCTATATTTTTTCTCTATAATCTCAACATATAACAGAAAGTAAACCTTCTCTTTTATTGTGCGTTAGCATCCAGATCGTCAGATCTGAAACCCTATCAGTTTTAAAGTACACGATATAGAAACAGTATCAGTTAAACAAAATGTCAGTTAGTAAAAATGAACTGAAATAGGCATATGGTGGAATAAAAAAGATTTAAAAGATCATAAGAGCTTTTTAAAATACCTTTAAAAGATAAAGGCTGGTTCAAAAGGAGCGATTACCTTGCAAAGTGTTCATTATCCAGTTACAGGAATAACATGCAGCTGTTTCTTACCTAAAATGAAAAATAAAATAGAATTAATTTTTTTAAACTTTAATACTCAATACAAATGTATCATTTATATATAAGAATGTGTAATAATTTTCCGTTTTAATTCAGGTTAAAGAAGCTGTCAATGAGTCTTTCGTCGATCCTGAAATTCAGTTCGTTTCAAAATATGGGGAACAAGCATTTATACATTATGGTGAACGAAGATTTAAGCATTATAGAAGTCAATCATTTATACATGCAGCATCAGCCATTTAGAGATTCTATGAGCAACCATTACACATTCTTAGGTAAATATCTAGCAATATTTGCGCTCATTCAGGGCTTTATTTTTTTCGGGATTTTTAAAGTAATGTTGATACTGATTGAACATTATCTATAGGGAAAATTTTACAAAAATTCTGGGTTGTTTTCGTAATACCACGTCAGGCTACTTATCCTCCACGTAAAGTGGAGCAAATCAGTGGCCTTCAGGCAAGGTTGTTGAGTATCAGTAATTTAACAAAGACCACAGGATGACATAGACACAGATTCCTTTATTCTGTGCTTACGTACAGATGTCACTCAAAAAGATCGTTAAATTGCATTCGATAGCGGTCAAAATAGATATTTTCGTTGAAATATGGTACCCGAAAATTTTCGCGATTACAATACTTCCTTTTTACTTCGCACAAGGAAGTAAAAAGACAAACAAACAAACAAACAAAAAAGAGATTGGGTTAGCAGAAGTGAGTGTAAGAGCAGAGTGGTAGACCTCGAGCTCAGCGAGAGCTTAAATAATCTTAACAAACATTTTTGAGCGACCAGTAAATATCTAAAACATTTCAGATTTCTTTTGAACAGTTTTTATTCATGAATTTAACTGCAATTACTCTGTAGAGTGTTGTTTATCATCCCGCTTGTTTGAAATCAATCAAATTCTTCACTCGGAAACGAAAGTTTTTATATTATTGTGAAGACCGCTACGTCCCTTTAGAATGACTTCCTTTATTACTTTACATTTGTTAAATTCAGTTTCCAATTAGAATCGAAATCAGGAGAACGGACAATAAAAGCGTTCTATGTCTTTGAAAGGGTTGTTCAGTATATCACACATAAGAGTTTAAAATTTAAATGTCACTGGAATGTACTTTTCTGAATACAGCGCACGATCAACAGGAATTTTAACATTTATTCCTGTTTATACTAAAAGCACATTAATTACAAAATGTGATATCATTGTTAAATTACTTGAAATATTGCCTTCTGTTCAAAAATTGCTTTACTGATTTTAAAGCGACACAAAAATCTGACTGAGCTTTTAGTAAATATAGTTTATTAATAAATACATATGTGACATTTTTCAATTTTCTTAAATTTTTAACACGTGGATTTTATTAACATGAAATGTGTGTATTCCTGGTGTATTCAACTACACGACCAAATAATCGATGCAACTACTGAATGAGATGTAAATTCATTTTTCACATGACCTGGTAAATAAAGAGTTTCACATGACCTGGCAAATAACGGTCATCTTTCGTATGACCTGGTAAATAACAAATAATTAATGTAATTGCTGCACGAGATGTAAATTTATCTTTCACACGACGTGGAAAATACCGAGTTTTCAAAATGCTGCCATTCGGCGCCCCACAAGAACTTTATCTTTCAAATTATAATTGCAAAAACTAAGCGATTTGAAAGAAAAGAACATATTTTAAATAATTTATTCTCGATATAATTTTTAACTTAGAAACGTCCTTGATGCAGTTTTTACTTTCTTGTACGAAGTAAAAAGGAAGTATTGTAATCTCGAAAATTTTTGAGTATCGTATTTAAACGAAAATATCCATTTTGACAGTTATCGAATGAAAGTTAACGATGTTTTTGCGTGACATCCGTACGTAAAGACAAATAAAGGACTCTTTTATCCCCCCAAAAAATTATAAAACTGATTTAAAATGGATTTTGAAGAGATTTTTTTCGAGGCGTCTGTGCGTATGTACCTACGTATATATCTCGTATAACTCAAAATCGAGTAGCCTCAAAACGTTGACATTTTGTTAATATAGACTGCTATAACATGCAGATGTGCACCTGCCTTTCCGGTTGCAATCGGCCGCACCAAAAGTATATAAATATATGTATATATATATATATATATATATATATATCCCACTCTGTTACTCGGCTCAGTGAGCTCAGATTTTGTATTCTTATATGTTGGTAAATTGCTCATTTTTTGCTTTAAAAAAGATTGAATTATGGTGTTCTTATCTTACGGTTAAAGTTTTTATGCATTTAGTAAATCTGCATGCGATATTTGTAGAAGTATCAACAATTTAGAAGCTGTTTGAGTGCAGCTAAGCCTAATGATTTTACTATATAGCAGCCATATTTGTTTGCATTTGAAACTTACCAGAATAGTGGATTTGTTGCCAATGAAGAGAAACTAAGCTTCGCAAAACTAAAGATAACGCCTTCTTTTAATATTGCGAATTAAATCATGCTTAATCCATTCTGGAATTTATTCCAAGAAACAAGTGTTTAAAATTTACTTCGAAATTTTTAATATAGATAGTTTGAGATTTTATGCATTTTTAGTCGCGAAGTGAGATCTGAATTAATTGTATGTGAAATACTGAATCGTCTGTGAAAAACTGTTTCTTTTTCTTTTGTTTAATTTCTTTTATATATCATTTTAGATTTATTATAGCTTTGAACAGAACACGCGGCAACGATTAGATAATTCCTCAGATGATATACATAATTTTTGTGCATTCTGAGTTATAAAATGAATAAGATGTAACGCTGTTAAGAGAACGCAATGCCGGAGTGTCGCTATGGTAAACGAATAAAGTGAATTTTAGAGAACGTATTTATTTTATTATGGTTTATGCGCTATTGACGAAATAGATTAAATTCAGTCCAATAAATTTAAACGAAGTGCAAGAAAAAATTCGCAGAATTTAATATTGTGTATAAGGAAGTCATGTGGTATACACATCAGATTTTTTAAAAATGTTTTGGCCATTTCGCGATTTTACGTTGCCATGTCAGGTAATTTTGCTATTGCTGGATGTATATAAGTCTTTATGTTCTATTCAGCGTTAGAAAAAAAAATCAGTTTTCTGTTTTTTTCCAACTCCGTATTTAAATTTAAATTGTCGATTAATCCTTCTCATTTTAATTGGGAGATGACTGTACTTGGAAACGCATTAAATTTAGTTGCAAAAAGGGCTAAATTTTGGGAACTGAACAAATACTAATCAGAGAAATCCCCATCCAAATTGCTAACTTTACTAAGAACAGAGACCTTCCTCGTTGCCAAGCGATACTTAACTCAAGAAAAATCGCGATTTAACCCGCCGCTCCCAGAAGTGACATTGGGTACCACCCCCTACTTCGCCGCAGACTGCAACTTTTGCAAACAATAAATTTCCCCTGCCTCCTCCGCTTCCGTATTTAAAGTACTAGATGGAAAGTGTAACGACTGTTGGTATGTTTTCCCTGGCGAGGAACTCTGCCTCCTAAGGACAGATGATAACTACCGAGATCCTTGAAATATGGTCCTTTTTATGGAGCCTCGTACTCTTCCGTGGATTCCAAGACGGTTAATTAAAAACAGAGATGCTGGTGGACTATTTTTGTAGAAGACCTCATCTTTCCGATTTGCAACATTCGTGAAAAGCCACCAATAGAAATCCTGCTACTATGTTGCTGTTGAACTTTTTTTTAGTCATATATATATTTTTCTTTTTTCCTTTCTTTTTTCTTTCTTTTTTGGGGGGGGGACAGAGTATGAATTGGATACCATAAAGACGGTAGCGGCAGTTTTTTTTGGAAACTTCCACTAATGTTTTTTAGTGAGAGATTGTGTCGTTTCGGTCTTGTTTCAATTTACCAACTGGCTGGAAGAGTCTGTCATATTTCATGGCTCTTAATGTGCACGTTTATCATCCGAGATGTTACATGTAGGGAACTTTTTACCCTCCAATTCTTTGACGTCGGATTTTGTCGGGAATTCTGAAAATACCTGCAGCAGAAGATGGAAAGATACGAATCGATTGTCGGAAATGGTTTATCTCCAAGTAAGATCTGTCGTTTTGATATTAATAATGCCTTATCTAGAAGTCTAGTCCAGGCATGGTTAAACTGTGTTTCTATGACCAACGCAGACTCACCCTACAACGCACTTAATCAGAGGTCTTACAATCACGTGAATTGTTACTTTACTCTCTCTTTTATTTGTTCACTTCTTTGTAACCGCACCCGACATAGTTTCCCAACGTGAGCATTATTGCGCATCATTAGGCGCTGAGGAGATCGAAGACTGCGTTACAGGTTCAAGGGGACACTGGGAAGCAACTGAGTAGTAAGAACACGCTTAAGGAGGTTGGTTGCTTTGAAACTTTTGAAACAAATACTTAGCAACCAAAAGAAGCATTTAAGCACCAAACTGCTGATTCTAGAAATATTACAGCCACGAATCTTTAAAGAAATATGCCAAATCATATCAGCCAGCCATTTACAAAAGTTGATTGAAGTTGAAAGCAGTTTAATTTTTTTTAAAATTATTTAAAAGAACCGGAACTTTTAAACTGTCTCTCGCATATTCTAGGAACACGGTCACAAATCCAGTAAAATAACAAATTATTTCAATATGTATATCCTGCACATTGCTATGGCAGGAATCTATGCATATTTGGCATGTTCATTATCATTACTATAAATGCTTTGAGAAATCTGTAGCCTTTACCATTCTGTTTACGTATTGCATGATCAGTTTTAACTAATATTTTTATACAATATAAGTATAATATATACATAAAACATTCTATGCGCTTTCAGTCAGTGTCTACAGAATAAGTTCAAAGGAGACCCTATATATTGTTGCGTGCGTACGGGTTCGTAGTAGATTAAGTGGTTTGGTTTATTTGATTATGGGAAAGCACTCGAGGGCTATTTGTCTAAAGGGAGGGATGCCTTCGTGGATGATCTTTACAAGGGAAACTGGCTCGTATACACGTTATACATGGAGAAACTGCGAAAATGCCCATGCAACCAGCCCGTTCGCGGAATTTGAACCTCAGACCGAAGTACCAGTTCTTAGCGACTTTACCGGTTGGCCGTTGGTGAGCCCGTAATAGATTTAATGCACACAGAATTCGATAATAGCTTGATAAAATTTATTTACCAAAAGAAGCACTTTACAGTTCTGAAAATTTTAAAAAAAAAAAAAAAATACTTGTAGAGCTCTTCGAAGTGTAACAGAGTACAATCAGTAATTACATTTCAAACTACTAAGAATGTTAAACAAAACGTAATGCAAAGCGTATCTAAAATGTGAAGCTCTTACGGAATGGTCCAAAGTCGCTCTGTACTAACAGCAGAAAGCAGATTCTCTCTTCGGTCTTACATAAGTTTCCCTGGCCTTCGAGAAATCTCTAGTACTTCTCCAAATTACTGGACGACATGTGAGGGCCAGATACGGTTACAGCTGCATATGGAATCGATTACAGCTATTCAGTTACAATACGCATTACGATGATACAGGGACCGGACTAAAATGTAGCCAAATTGTTGCCAGGTTTGGCGACTTTTGGTGATATATCACCAAATGTTGTGTCAAAACTGTTGTCGGTTTTGCGAAATCTCGCCAATTCAGCGAGATAGCCATTTACTCAATGTTAAATAGATTTTCCTCTGTAATCTTGCTATTCCGGCAAAGCTTCGCCTCTTTAGATTTTCCTGTTACATTGCACAAAAAGAATACGACTTCACATATAATTTCACTAAAATTATTTATATATGTACAAAATACGTAACAATATCATTGTTATTAGCATAGAGAAGGTTGAATAAATTTGAGGGAGGCAGTGAATCAAACTGAAAAATGGAGGGGTGAATCAAAAAAGGTTAGAAAAATTAACATGAAATGGATCTAAGTTATTCAGCATTAAACTCATTTTCATGCCTCAAGTTCAACTCCCCTGTTGTTTTAGCGAAACCAAAATCAGGAAATTTTCTCTGTTAAGTTTTTGAAGATTATTTTCCACGGCCAGATTTGACTTATAACCATGAGAATAACAACTGCAGAAATAAGATCGAGTCGTTTAACTTACAATCGCAGATGGCGGAGGGAACTGGCTATGCCCTTGAAAATCCCTGTTTTAAAGAAACAGATTATAAACCGCATTTTAAGTGGTAGTCGTACATCATTCCATTTCACGTTATTAAGTTATCAAGGTTTAATTGCGACTCTGAATAAATTACAATGCTAAAAAGTATCATTCATTAGGACACACGTTTTTAACAATAAATAATTTAATTACTTAAAGTATGTAAATAATACGTAATAATAATAGTAATTACGCAAATAATTAAAACAATCCGTCCGTTCTGTTACTGCCACAGCGATTCTAATTTTAGAACGTGTACTATTGTCTATTAAAACAGTAAAAAATATTCAATAATTGCACAATGTTAAAAAAAATCATTTATTAGGACACATGTTTTTAACAATCAATAATTTAATTACGTAAACTATGTAAATAATGCGTAATAAAAATAATTACGTAAATAATCAAAACAATTTAAAAGAAATGCATTTTTTTTAATACAAGGTCTGTTTTGAAAGTAATGCGCCCCATTTTCTTCTGCCACGATTATACGACGCACAGCGTTGCCGCTTGCATGGAAGGGTGGGGGGAGTCTTGGGAACACAGCGCGACCAGCGCCATTCGGCTCCGAGCTTCTGGAGAGTCACAGTGCCAGTTTCAGTGAACCCTTGTGTGAGTGCTCGGTCGAAATCAAGATGGAAAAAGCTCTGGAGCAGCGATACGTAGCAGTTTTGTTTCAAACTTGAGAAAACGAAGTCGGAGACATTTGCGTTGCTTCAGTCCTGATTTGTTCCCGCCCGAATTCTTTTTTGTTCCCGAAGATTAAAAGATCCCTCAAAGGATATCATTTGGGGACCCTGCAGAACATCAAGGTGGCTACGATGAGGTTGCTAAAGGCTATGCACGACAAGACTGTGTTCAACCAACTACCTTTTAATCTCCCAAAATCTTTTTGCTTTGAATGGAAAGGTTATTAAAAATGGGCTGAGGAAGATGAGTTGTTTTTTATTGATTTGTTTATTTGTGTGGCTGTGATGAACTTCCAGGACGAATCTGAAGCATGGAAATCACATTTTAACACGCGTGTTAAAACAGGAGGAATGTATTTCGAAGAATATTGAGTAATTGTACGAATCGGTTCAATAAATTTCTTAAAAAGCAAATGGGTGGATTACTTTCGAGACAGACCTTGTATATCCGTCTTGTGACTTACTGATATAGTGATGCTAATTTTAGAACCTGTGATAGCTTTCTATTAAGACACCCCCCCCCGTCTGCGGGTTTACTTAGGAGAATTCCTGGGAAGTACTGGCTAGGATTTGTGCTTATGCAGTCTCAACACGGGGGTACATAATCAGTCTTCAGAGGACTAGAATCTCCGTTCGTCCGGGGGAGGGGTCAGGATTGGCAGGGGCCGTACTAGTACTGTCTGATCTGCCCATTGGCTGTGGGGCCACAACATGGTATGATACTGTGGCCACCCATGGCGGTTTGGTTCCATTCGGTCTCTTCAACGGGGACTGACAAGGTACGGAACACCTTCTGAATAATTCGATGCTTCCGGAGTGGTGCCAGAGGCAAAGATGTCTTCGTTACAGTTTTTGTCCAAACGTTTCAATCCGTTCTCATGCTTTTTATAAAGCCGACAGGGGACCGCGGGGGCTGTGCCCGCTTGGATGGTCCCCGGAGTTCGGATGTTACAACCTGAAAGGAATTTATCCAGGGCAGATGTTCGTCTCTGGAATCCTGTCTATTAAAACAATGAAAAAGATTCAACAATTGGACAATGGAGCTGAAACACCTGCGTTTGAAGCATATTACTTGATTAACAGGCCCTTTTTTGAAGGCTGACACTGCAACGATCGTATTTAAAAATGACCGAGACAAGTCTTGTAGAGTCAGATTCAGTAAAAATAATTTTAATCATTCCTGATACAGAACAGTTCATTTCGTCGTGCTGGAAGAGAAAAATGTTTTCCAACATTTGCATTTAGCACACTTCAAAATGGGTTCTCGCTGTTCGCTTGACTTCAGTCAAACGTCCTAGCTGTGGCTATACGAGTTTCAAAGAGAGTTATTATCAAAACAAGAAAAAGGAGAACACATAGGACCAACCAAATAAGCACAAATTAACGGTTTACTTCAAACATGATATGGAGGTATAATTTAGCAACACCAAAATCTGAAGATTTGCGGACTTGAGAAACAATACAGCAGTTGACACGAAAATGCTTACAGTTTATGGATTTAGCTATCAAATTAGTTAGACACCATGTGTCGCACACCAAAATTTCACATCTGCCTTGTAACAAGATCGAGGTACTTGATGCTGTCTACCTAAAATTCATGAACATATTACACTGCTTAAATTGAATGACTCCAAATTTTAATTTTCACATATGAACAAAGGATCTCAATTTTCGCCTCAGGCAGAAATTAGAAGCAACCTCCAAAAAGCAAACAGTACTGAGGAAATACTCTTGCGAAACTCCTTAGGCCTCAGCGTAAGCTGTCAGCAGTATCTAAATTTATTCCGGTGTAACTAATAATTGTATAATTCTTTTTCCGGAGTTGCACAAGTTAATTTAAGCCAGGAAATACAGAAGAATGTAAAATCTTAAAGTTTATCAATTATGAAATCCACACGTTGTCAGAGCAATAGCACAAAAGCATTCCTTTCTGATACCCTACATTTGGTAACAGAAATCTTACAGGAACGTTAAAATCAAGAGCAAAATTCATCTTTGTTTTCCGTATCTTTATAAGTGGAATATATCATTGTTCAACTCTAGCTAGCTTCCCAACCATCTATGCGTCACACACAATATGAGGATGTGTCACAAAGTGGTGAAGAGGCTTGGGTACATGCCATCAAACAAGAACGAAACATCCACACTCCCGCTACCCCATTTTCTCTTTTGAAATGCTCTGAAGGATTCTTTAATTTGACCAACCTTCCGGAAAATTTCAACCTGGAGCTTAAGCACATAGCATGTGTCGCATACCAGAGCAGCACACCGGCACTGTCACGTGATGCTTGGTGGTACTTAAAACTCCCTCCCAACCTTCCATCAATAGACGACAAGGCTGTGTTCAACCAACTACCTTTTAATCTCCCAAAATCTTTTCCCTTTGAATGGAAATATAAAGAAAAGGATCGAAACAGGGACTAATTAAAAATGGGCTGAGGAAGATGAGTTCCTTTTTATTGATTGGTTTATTTATTATTAACGCGTTTTTCAAGGGAAGAAGAACATAATAAAACAAATAATAAAATGTCGTCAGAAATGAAGATTGGGGGGAGGACAGTCGGTGGGTGAAAAGTCAGGATTATACCCATTATTAACGCCGGCAACGATGGCATCGAGTGGTGGTCCTCGAGTCACGTTTTTAGGGAGGAATGGGAAATTTTTAAGAGTGGATTGGAAACTCGAGCTCGTTTGTGACAATCGCGAACTGCAAAAGGCGCTCGAGCACTACTGGGAAGGGGGGATAAAAGGGCAAGGCGGGACGAGATCTTAAGTGCCGGGGGTTCGAGATTATTCTAGCATCTTTGATAGTTGGGGTCGGATTCGTCTTCCGCGTTGCAGAAAAAGAGTGAGAGAAAAAGCTATGCTCTTTGACATTATGAATCTCCATAGATATTGAAGTGATAAAGAAAGATTATTTTACTTTTTCAATGACAAGAAATCAACTTTTAAGATTATTCTCAATCTTGAATTGTCCTGGATGCGCCAAAGAGACCAAAAATCATTAAATCCAGTAGAAAAATCGCTGAAATAGAACTCAAAATTAATTTCTGAAAATTTAAAAAGTTTTGATATTGGTGTAGAACAAAATTTTCCAACATAGGCATTATGCCCATCAGTGGATATTGGGGAGATTTTTTGCGCGACGTTACTGATTCGAGGGGCATTAAAGAAATTGAAAGCAAATGAGCAACATGAGCAGGTTTAAGAAATTTTATTACTTAAAAGCTACTGAAGCAAATACTTAAATACTCATTTCTTCATATAAATATTACAGTCATAGATTTCTATAAGAATCATGTCAGTCATTATTTCGCACAAGTTAATCTAAAGTTGTATGTAGTTTCATTTTTCTATTACAATAGAAAGAAATTACAAATTACCATGCTAACATTTGAAACTATGACCACAAACTCTATATACTTTTCTCAACCAGATAACATGTTCGTTTACAGACCAGTTTACGCAGAGAGACATGTCTCTGATTAAGTCTCTCTCGTAGACATACTTCCCGACAGCATTTCGTCTGTACAAGGGATTCTGTATCTAAGTCCCTCTGAAGCCAACCAGAGTAAGTCAAAGCAGATGACGTGATTTGTATCCAATAGCAGACCTCCATCGATCTCACAACAAATATAATAATTTGCAAAGCTTTCAGTGCCTTTATTTTTTAAGGCTTACGTTTATAAAAAGTTGTAATAATAATGATAGTAATAATGAACAGAAGGCTTGATAGCATATAGAAAGTAACTTTTCTTAAAATTAGCAATAAAAATGCAAACAATGCAAAATAAGTAAAAAATGTAAAAATTGTAAATTAACAAAAGTACAATTAATCAAGCGCAAAAGGATATAAACCAGTATTATACATATATATATATACATGTAAAATAAAAATATAAACCTTTCCAATAATAAATTAATAACAGCCTTTTAACCCGTCTTTTAAATTTGAGCATGCTCCCCTCTTCATTCTAAAAATAGCAAAGCAATAACTTTTCTGCTGTAATCATTACTTTCTACAATTTCGAAAAGTGATCCATCAACTGATCTCTGTTGTGCAAGTATTCCTGGAATAGGATGAAATTTTAAATGAGCATTCGAATATTATTCTGTTATCTATTCTGAAACTTAAGTCTCTTCTGCGCAAACTCGCTCTTTTTTTTTCTTGCAGCTCTTTGTTGGCCTCTCTTTGCTTTCTTCCGCTTCGTTGTAGTAACTTGTTTCTGTCTTCAGGAAATATAATTTTCAAGTTTATCCGATGTAAAACGTTTTTTAATACTAGGTGTTATAGCGCTGATTTGATTTGTGTTAGATTAAATAAAAATATATGCCAGCCATGAATAAAAAGCAAATAACTCAATGCGAACAAGTCTGCAAGTTTCTGGTTCATGTATCCATCTACCACGCCAAGTTATTACAACGAGTTTCTTCCAATTTCGTTACATTTATAGTGGTATAAAATTGTATGCATAATTGAATAAGTTGAAAAATTGTTAACAACGGAAAACCGGAACCACAATCAAATACAAACAGGCAATAAATTAAGCTTTTCTTCTTTGTCAGACTTTTAGGAACATAAGAATATACTAATTCCTTTAAACAGGGGAAAATTTTGTAAACGAAACGATTTAGTTAATGCTAACAAATGGGGTAAAAAAATACATCGCATCTGTTCATTTTATAATTATTAAGCCAGATATATATATATATTCCTTCCTACACACTTATATTTAGTGAATTTATGTAACTTAATAATTGTTATCATTTTGTAATTTTCTGTCCTACTGAAAACAGCAATAAACCTTGTATCGCATGTAAGTATGTATTAGTAGAAATCGCCTTTATACAGATATGATCATTACCTCTGTTGTAATCTAATATTTTCTATAATGGCAAATATTTTTAACATTCTTTATGAATATTATTCTGAGTAAAAGTGCTACTTTTTTGTAATTTACTTAAGGCGATAACAACATTAATTGCGCATTTGCCAACAGGATTTATTTAGCGTAGTTGCACTTGTTTCGTGATTATTTTTGTGAAATGCTTTGGTTGGATTGAACATCTTTTCATATCTGGTGGGTTAAAAATCATCATGCTCTAGGCTTTCGTTTTAGGAATAAAATTTGCTATTTTTATTTGAGTGGCCTTTCCAAAACCGAAGCAACAAAGCAGTAAAATGTCAGTCTAAAGCCTGTGTCGATTATAAACTGTTTTGACGCTATGCCAGTCTCAATCATATGCTTGTGATGAGTCACTGTAGGTGAGACTAGTGTCTGTCATATACCGCTGTCTGACTTACACCGTATCGACTCTCTGCAGGTACAATCTTTCACAAGGTCTATTCTATGCCATGTCGATGCTCACACGGTGGCGATTCTACGCAATACCATTTTCATATCTGCTTCCATCCTGTGCTATATCGATGGTAAGCCTTGTTGATCATAGACTTGAACTGGCATTCCAGTCCTGGAGAAGGCGTAGATGTTTGTAAGTGTATATTCTCTGTATGCTTAAAATACCGGAGAGCCGAAAGTTCTCTCGAAAAGTGTGATGGTAAAGAAAGAGTAAGAGATTCTCAGATCTACCAACCTAAGGTTTTTGCATCAAAACTGGGGCGGAGCTGACAGATGGTGTGTTGAGACCATACCTGTAAACCAATGGTGCAAACTTTGGTACTTCGCCCTCTTCTTTTTCTGTGACGTGTCTTGGCGATCACATGTTTGTAATTATTATGTACACTGCGGAAAAAAAAGAGACAGTTCTGAACCTCCCCTTCTACTAGGCCGATTGACGTAATTCAAATTGCTTTTTTTATGTCTTGAAAGCGCGACTTAGGATATATATTAGATTTATATATAGCATTGCTCTAACATAGGTATTTCGATACAATATCGGACTTTTTCTGAAATGACATAGCAAGTTTTTCCATATTTCGATTCTACGATTCAAATTATGCCAAAGTGCCAAGTTTTGTAAAAATCGAACAAGTAGTTTTGAAACAATTAGCTCTCAAAATTTTAGATTCTCAATGTTAATTGAATTTGATATATATTTATTAATAACTCTTTTCTTATTAAACTGTTTGATTCTTATTTTCCCATTTCGAAATTTAGGTTCATTTCAAATAAAATTCGCTTATTTTTTATGATTTATTTTTAAAATTTGTATTTTAAAATAATTTTCATAAATTTTTTGAAAAGAATTTTGAATATAAAATTTTGACCTACAAAATTTTTGCCATCATCTTAAAGTAGATGTATTTCTAAGCATACCTGCAAAATTAGAGTTTTTCATTCAAAATTTTTTAAGATATACGTGAATTTACATTTTGGCGCGTTTTGAAATTTGGCGTGTTTATTATAAGCGATAATAACTAAAATCTGGTTTACGCACTTTCTTAAAATTATTTAAAAGTATGCTTTTTTCCCGGTTGTGGGCAATGTGAAAAAGGAAAGAAAAATAGGTTGCTATGAATTAAGTAGCTCGCCAAGTGAATTATTCTTGGTGCAAACGTAAAAAAATATACGTCAAGATAAATTTTTTAATTTCACACCAAAAATTACAAAATTTAATATCTAGGCATAATTTGAGTCGTAGAATCGAAATATGGGTAAAAGTTTAGAATTGGGTGCCCCTTGTTTTTTGGCGATTCTGTTTTGACGCCAAGATCGGCATCGATGAGACACAATTTCAAGATGGCCGCTACACAAAATCAAAACAAGAAGTCAAAGAATTTCACAAACTTCGTGTACATGTACACATTTTCACTTGAAAAAACATCAGAGAATTGCACAAACTAGTCATTGCACATTGCCTTGACTTTGTCCATGTGCACATCGATTTATTTTCAGTTAAATAAGTCAAGAAGCTAAAACCATGTTAAAACTCTCATGGTAACCAGAAATGGGGTTTCATCGCCAAAAGTGTACAAAATTTTTCGCCAATCGGAAGGGCACCCAATTCTACACTTGAGCCGAAATATGGAAAAAAAAAAACTGGCATGTTATTTCAGAAAAAGCCCGATTTTGTGTCAAAATACCTATGTTAGAACAATGCTTTATATAAATCTAATATATATCCTAAGTCACGCTTTCGAGACATGGAAAACGGAGTTTGAATTTCATCAATCTGCCCAGTAGAACGGGAGATATAGAACTGTTTTTTTTTCCTTGGCAGTGTACGATTGATAAATATGTATTAATTAATTCGACTCTTCATCTCTTCATCATTACCAAAAATGTTTATCTCGTCGACTTCAGTAACTAGTGTTTGTCGTATGCTGGTGTTGGTCCAGTGCGCGTAAATATTCCGCGTCGATGACGCGTAGTGCCGATATTCACACAGTATCGATCTTATGCAGTGCAGCTTTGACGCTGTTTCAATTCTATAACACAAAAGATTATTTTTTATAAAGTTAATAATATCTCACAAACCATTGAAACTTTAATTTTAAACGCTCTGAGCCATTTGAAAAATACCAGAATACTTGCTTATGCAATCGAAAAATTTGAAAAGTTGAATTCCATATTTAAAAGAATTTTAGAGGCAAGCAAGCAGAATTTGGCATACAAGGCAGATTGCAATTGCATATACGTACGTTTCATTTCAGATTGATTGTGAAGGTGTATGATTCACCATCTGTTTACGACAGTTTTCTCTGCGCAAAGAAACATATAAATAAATAAATGGAAACCTTCTTTGAGGATAATACAGCTGCAGAAGGAAAGAACCTAGACTTTTCTGAAACATTTGATGAATTGATAACATACTTGGACTGGCAGGAAAATGATTTAACAGTGGAACTTCTGAAACTGAAAAAGTTTTGCGTTTCTCATTGCTCTCTTCTTCTGCTCGTAGTTGTGGGCATCCAATCTCTTACAAACAAAAAGATGACATCATTTTACTGTTTTTTTTCCTTCCTGGTAAGAGCTTTCTCTGTGTAATTAAATTACAGTGAAACTGTACAATATCGAAGTTTGTAACATTATATTTTTTATTAGAATACTTGAAAATTTTTAAATATATATGTAATAATTTTGATGGAGATGATGGTACATGAAGAAACATATACGCGATGAATAAATATTTCATAGGTCATCTTTACTGAAACATTATCTAAACCAATAATAATAATAAGGAAATACGTCAGAATTCATTGTGCTCAGTCTGTCCTGTCTGCATCTTATGATATTAGCATAAAGCTTTTTTTTTAATCCTTTTTCTGATGTTCTATGAGATTTGCTGTAAAAATAATATATATAGTGACTGTTACATATGTCTTTCCATAGAATGATTATTGTGTCCCACATTATCAAGTTTTTCAATTAAAGCAAAAGCAACAAAACAATAAAAAATTTACTACTGAAGCTGAAGTCAGTGTTGCCAATATAGATAAAAAAATTGACAAAAGTACCAAAAATAATGCAAATAAAATTGACAAAATCTGAATAAAAGGAATGAAAATGATCCATATTTACTTCCTCATATTTAATTATCAAACAACAAGATGCTTTTATTTATTTATAAAATAAATTCACGTATCTAAAATAATGTTAGTAAACTATCGCAAATGAACAAGAAAACATTTATAAAGAAAGCATGTATATTCAAAAGCTCAGCAAGTTTCTTTTAAACACTCCTTTTTTTGTGATTGTGGGGAGGACTACAGAAAGAAGAAGTTTTAGTAAATGTTTAAATCATAATAATTGGTTAATTAACATAAAATACCTAACAAGTGAATAAATACTTTTGCTGGAACGTGTTCATGGATTAATCTTTAAATAATCACTCCATACGAGCAAGATGAAACTGACAATTTGTAATTAATAATAAACAGCAAAATAATAGCTCCAAATAGCTCGAATAGAAAACTAATCTTTAGATCCAAAGAAATATTAGAATTTCCTGATATCACTCTTATAGTAAACTCTAAAATGCAATTCAGCTACCTCTCTTTTAACCACAAACTCTCAAAGCTAAATAACAACTGAGTCCTCCTGGCTGACGAAGGCATATTTATATGGTATTGCATGGGATTCTGGAATCATAGGAAAAAATTGGTTCTAAGGTAAAAATGAATTTTTTGGGCACTCCAAGAATGTCGCCAAGATGGTAAGAACTCGCCAAGCAAACACGTACCTGTACCTACCTGCCTACTTACTGAATAGTTAAGTTGTTTTAACAATTTAAATTATTTAGTTGTTTAGTTGAGCCGCTTAAACAATTTAAACCCTGCTGGGTTCAGAATTTAAAGATCTTGAGTTCTATTACAGTAATAAACGCTTGTATACAAAATATGCAGCCACAAATTCAATTGCATACAAAATAAACCCTAAATTTATCATCCTGAAAGCAACAAATAAATAATTAAATAAAGCAATACACAATATTACATAAAAACATTAAAAGCAATCAAATAAATTTAAACATTATTACCTATGTTCGGGTTCGTAATGGACTAAATGCACACAGAACCAATAATAGCTTGATAAAATTTACTTTCCCAAAAGAAACACTTTGAAATTCTGGAACTTTCCATAAAAGTACTCAGACAGTTCTTCTTAGTAACACAAAGCACAGTCTGTAGCTAGCACTTAAAACTACTAATAACGTTAAACCAATGCAAAGCAAAATACATCCAAAAAGCAAAGCTCAGACGGCGACTTCTGAATACTCCGAAGTCAGCTCTGAAATAAAAACTGAGAATGATGCTCTCTCCGTAGCTATATAATTTTACCCCGGTGGTCAAGAATTCTCTAGTACCTTCCATTACTCAAAATGACTGGAAGGCATATACAATAAAAGTTGCATTTAAGGGCCGGATACGGATAAGTGACATATAGGGATCAATTACAGTTATTCCGTTGCAGTATCAACTATAGTTACACAGGAACCAAAAAAAAAATAGCGCCAAGTTTGGCGACTTTTGGCTATTTCTCGCCAAATAGGGTCAAAAATTTAGTTGCCAAAACCATCTTCAGCTTGGCCGCCAATTTGGCGAGAGAGGCATTTATCTCAATGTTATATAGATTCGCTCCTGTAATCTTATTCTTCCGGCATAGCTTCTCTTTTCTTGAAGCCATTCATGTTACATTATACAAAATTCATAATAATATTTACAGACATTTACAAGAATATTATGCAAATACCGCAAACCCGTTTGCGTGAAGCTATGAAGGCGAAAGGATTTGCTCAAGTACTAGCAGTTTTGTTTCAAAACAATACCACTTTTACCCATTCGCAACACTCCTCTCGCATATAATAAATGCATATCGCAGGAACTCAACATAAAATTAGCAAAATTTTTATGAAGACTCCGCTAGAAACGTTTCAGACGTCTGAATATTTGAAATGAAGAATCAAAAAATGCTAATTGCTTCTTACTTAAAAGAATAATTCAATTTAAATAAAAGTTAAGTAACTTACAACTGTCGTCAAATGCTAATCACATATAAGTTAATATTTTTTACCTCGCGACATGTCAAAGACACACAATTCACACAAGGATTTAAAAGAAGAATTTCTAGAATTCACAGCAGACTAAGAATGACTGCACTGGAACATGGAAAGTATTTCTCTAAAATGCATGTCAAGCGAAGAAACTGCGAAAAATTAAAAAAAAATGAAAAACAAAGTTAAGTGAAATTTCGAGGGCAACATTTTCTTGCTTCCCATACTTTTACAGCTCCAGCCAAATGAGCTGACAAAATACATGAATGTCTTTATTTTCGAAACTGATTATTGATTCAGACATTTTTTTTCCGAGTAATCTTTATTCCTGGGCGTCAGTCTTCATTCTTACTGACAGCTGGGAAGTTTTTTTGTGCAACAATTTTAAAATAACATTTATTAACTGCTTGCAATTGCGTATTGCTGTTGAAAAGTTTTAGAAGATAATTACTTTGTTTGTTTCAAACGGCACTTTCTTAATTTTTTTTCTAATTTCCTTTAAGATGTTATTCTGAAATTCAGAAAAACTTGAGTGCTTATGTAATATATCACAAGAATTCAAAATTGATTCAGAACTAAATATTTTATTACTTCTAAGTGAGTTGCTGTTCCTAGGATTTGGTGAAATATCCAAGAGAGTTACTTTTTAAACAGGAGTTTTGTTCAAAATCTGCTCCAAACTGTGGTTGCTTTTTTTGTCTAAGTTTAAATCTAACCATTTTGTAATGAGTACATATTAATAGCAGTAGAAATATATTTTATCAATTACAATAATGTTACGAATTTTGTACTTCGAGTAATTTTAGTAGAATTATAAGTAATATCGTATTTTTCTGTGTAATATAGCGCGAAACAAATTTTAAGAGAAAGTTATGCCAGAAAAGTAAGAGCACAAGGGCAAGTGCATTTAACATTGAGTAAATGGGTATCTCGGTATTTTGGCGAGAAATTGACAAGCTTACAACGGTTTTGCCGACTTATTTTGCCCTCTCAATTTGGCAAGAAATCGCCCAAAGTCCCTAAATTTGGCGACATTTGGGTCCGGTCTCTGTATCAATGCAATAAGTACTGACATTGAATAAATGTACTTGATCACTATGTTAGCTGTAACCGTAATTCTAACTTCATATTGCTTTCCAGTAATTTCGAGAAGCAGAAACTACTAGATGTATCTCGGTGGCCGGTTGAAAACTATTTAAGGTTGAAGAGAGAGTATCTGCTTGCAGTGGCTTTCGTTATTGTTGTTGCGAGTTGTAGTTCAGTGTGAACTGAGTTAAGTCAGAGTCAGCTTTCTCTTTAGATGCGCTTTGTACCGCGCTGTGTTTTACGCTCTTAGTAGTTTGATATGTAACTACTGATTATACTTGTGTGATACTGTGAACACTTGTACTTATATTTCTCTGAAAAATTCCAGAGTTTTGAATATTTCTTTTGATAAAAATTAATTTTATGAACCTATCATCGGATTTTTGCATTCAATCTATTACGAAGCGTACGCACGGAACAATAGTATTTTAAGCCTTTGTCTAGTGCATATGTTATTAAAAATTAAAATAAAGGAATGCTTTTTAAGAATTGCCTTTATTGGTTATAAATTTCGTTTAGCTTGTTTTCAATGCAACTTTATTAAACGGGAAAATTAAATTTTAAAATTAAAATTTTACCAGATGGCAACAACCTACGAAATACTTACAAGTAGGGTACAAATTATTGAAACTTTGCAAGTGCTGCAATGTTAGGGTTGCAAATTAAGAAACTGTTGCAAATTTAAAAAACCTTGCATTTTGCCGAATGATAACACTAAGACAAAGTATGCGCTGAGTCACACAGGACTCACAAACTGCAGTCAATTCCTTTGGATTAACCGAGGGTGGATTGCAGATTAACCGAGTTCTGTCTGAAAGCAAAATATGAGTTTACTTATTGCGGTACGATGAAAAAATGTATAACACAAAGTTTTAGCGTCGAACAAAAGTATCCATGGGGAGAGGGGGGGAATGGCAAACAAAAAAATCTGAGCAGAAATCGAAATGGCCGTTAATAGCAAATAATGCCACAGTATTTGGAAGTTGTTTCATACACTTATTGCGGAATGTATAAGCATTGTTTGGCCATTCATTAAAATAACCGTATATTCCGGTGTATAACGAGTGCCGGTCATAACTGGCATGTATAATTTCAAACCACATTTTTTAATTCTTAGGTATATTCGCCGGATAATGCGCATTGTTTTCTTTATGAAAAACTGAAAAATACATGTACGATCCTCTTATCTTTTTACGTCATTTATCTGAAGACTTTTTCCAGTCTTTCTAACTATGGTACATTGAATTGACAGCTGATATGTGTGTTTGATATTAAATGCCTCAAAAATGTTTTTACGTAAAACAACACTCCACGAAGAATCTCACTTCACTGCAGAGCTCTCACGCTTAGGGGTACAAAAATTAAAACCCATAGTTATTTTTAAAAGAAAGACAGTTCTAAAATTTAATTTCCCAATGGTGTTTACATTCATGTTAACAAAAGAGGATGGATGGAGGAAAACGGTGTGAAATGGCGGATAAGGCATGCTTGGCAAAAGCGTCCTGTTGCCTTAAAGATTCTAGAAAGTCTTTTAATTTAGGACATGCTCAGATCCCATTTAACGGATAATGCAAAGAAATTGTAGACATGACTGTTATTCCAGGCGGATAACGCTATTAGTTCTGTCTTTAGATGTGTGTATCAATAAAACATTCAAATAAAATTTAAAACGAGAGTGAAGTACGTAGATGTTAGAGGATGAACAATATTTATGAAAGGAGGTCAAACGCATCCTGACAGTGAGTGGATAATAAAAGCATGGAAGGAAATTACTCCCGATGTAATTCGAAAGTCATTGAAAAAAATGTAGTATTTCTAGTAATCTAGATGGAACGGAAGATGATTATTTATTTATGGATCAGAAAACAGTGATAACGAAGACGAAATAGAATTCGATGATGTACCTGAAGGTGTAACGGAGAACGAATGTAACAACCTCTTCATGTTATCCTATAATGAAAATTTTCAAGTTCATATGCTATGTCATTCTTTTAAATAAACAGCAGTTAAGTGCCTGTAGAAATCTAATTTTCTTATGCTCATCTTTTCCTGATATTTCTGGAGTTCGAATACAAAAGGAAATGTACACTTTTACCTTCCTGCCTCGATATAACTTAACGACTTTTCAACTTGTGTTATTTGAGAGGACTAATGTTAAATGGCAGTTTTCTGTAAAGTGTTCCGATATTCCCGGACTTTTAGCCCAAAGGGCGTTAGCCAAGAATAGCTATTAATTTCGTTTTGGCATTTTGCTTCAATTCATTTTCTGCGTTGACTCACTTTTCAAGCTGTTGCCACCAAATATTACAGCACTGTATTATATTCAAAGAAATTAAATAAAGAAGAATCTGCATAAATGTATGCATGTTTCTCGCATTATGATAAAAGAGGGGTGCCTAGAGTCATCTAGTTTTAAATAACAAAATCCTGCACCGAATATGGGCATCTGGAAACCCTAATTTGGATTTTAGAATTTGTTTTATTGTCGATTTCATATTTTCTAACACTTAAACGAATTCTTGATTAAAAAACCCAACGATTTCAAAGCGGGCAATGGCAACACTGTACGAAAAAGAAAAAAGCATTTTTATCTCCAGCGCGAGAGACTGTGTATCGGAAATTCTAAAGACATGCTCATTTTAAAATTATTTTGCCATATTGCTGTTGAATTCAATTTTATGGTTTGAGAACGCAGAACATGATATTTAATAAATAAAGCTAACACACAGAACGTTAAAAAACGCCCCTTTGGACGTAATTTGAAATCTGAAACCTTTCAGATTTTTTCCTTATTTTTAAATGTATCATTTTTATATCCGGCGTATAGTGGCACCCTTAAATTTTGATCTTATTTTTGTATTAAAAGTGCGCGTTATACGCCGGAGTATACGATACTTCCTTTTGGACGTTGAGTAGTTTCAATTCACTATATTTCACACATATATTTTATTTACATATACACTAAACCAAATTTTCGCCCCTTGAAGTTTATTACAGAAGTGTTTGACAGTCTATTCGCACATGTTTTGACAGTCTACTTTTTTTTATCTGATTTTACCGAATCCAATGTAATAAATCACCGGATATAACGAACAAAACTTTCTTTTTTTTTTTTTAAATAATGTTATAGCGGGATAGTGACTGTTTTATTTTCTAAAGAAAACTTATTAGTGGATGTCCCCTATAACATTTCGTAAGCAACTGTCGCACACGCCGAAGGCATCAAACCTCTTTTTCTCTCTCCACCCACCCTTACGCAGCCAACCTCCTCACCACTCTAAAGGCAGATCAAACATGTGTCATATTGATTTTTAAAGCCCCTGCTCCGGACTACATTCAACAACTTCCACGGGCAGATCACTTGCTTATTTTATTTCGTTGCCTGGAATTCCTTTTTTTCCTTCTATTTATCCCGTTTTTCCCAAAGGTAGTACGTGCTGGTATTCGAATCTCTGTGCTTACCTCTCATCATACTCGAGGGTGGACGAGAGAGGGGCGAAGAAAATGCATGAAAAAATATTCTTCCCCCCCTCCCTTGGAAGCTACTCCGAAAAAAAAATCTTCAATGAAACGATTTTTGTTCTATTCAAAAGGGCTTCTTCATCTGCTTTTTGAATATTTTGGAATAGTAAAAAAAATAAAAAAATAAAATAAAATAAAAACTGTGTACAGGTTTTTACATGCCTTATGCCTTTATGCAGATTGAAAAAAAATTTTTTTTTCCTTTTTGCATTATATATTTTGCATTCAATGTCAAGGGAAAAAGGAATAAGTGTATGAGAAATGAAAATTTCAAAATGAATACAAATGGGAAAAAAGTGATGCTGTATTTACGGCTTTTTCATTTTATCTAAACAGATTAGAAATTTATTAGCAATATTAGAAACAAAGAGTAAACAGACAGGAAGAGTGCCATCTCTCGGTCAGTCTGAGAAATACTTACAATAGCCATCCACGGTTAACTCAAACCCATGACTCATCTACGAGCACGTAAACAAAAACATAGGTAAGAGGAATTACTCACGTTTGTATTAACAGAAAATGCATATTAGTGCATATTAGTAAATTAGTAATTTACCTTTATTTTCAAGCAGTTTAATCTTGAAAATAAATCAAATTGGTTACACAAATGAAATCAATATACCATAAAAAATCCATTTAAAAGGTAGAAAACTCAACGAAAACTGAAATTTGAACCTATTTTTAAATCTTACTTTAGTGGTCATTATACTGAGAAGCTCTTCTGAGATGACCATCCATGGCACCAGGCAATTTTGTTCATCTCTGGAAGTGGCTTTCTTAGAGACGTAATTTTCAACATCGATGTTAATATATGTTCTTAGAAATATTGGTCACTTTCAGAAAAGGTGACAGGTGATCGTCAAGAGAATTTTCATCGTAATTGTTTTCGGATGCATTTTTCAAAAAGCCAAGATTGCTGTTGGTGATCACCAATAAATACAGGAGATCCTTAGGTCAGTAGGAACTATCCAAACTGTTGTAATTATTGGAAGCATTTAAAAAAACTTTAAAATATGTAATGTCTATACTATGTGTGTAAAAAACAAAATAAAAAAAAATCTGAAGATTGTAACATTCGCCGAAAAGAGTTTGTTAAGGTATTTTACGATCTCACTGAACCCCCAATATCTTCGCCCTTGCGCCACGTACAATTCAACTGCAAAACTACAAAAATTTTTACACAAACATAGCAGCATACGTTTAGAATTCCCCATACAATCTTCAGCGTTCGCATGCATTTTTAAAATTGTTTTTAGTCCTTGGTCAGTTCTTTATATTACTGTTTAGTTTTCTTAGTAAGATGGCTTGCAAAACTTTTTTATATTATTTTATTATTAGAGTTTTAACGGTAAACATTACTTATAAATTATCACGTTCTTCGCAATTACGCCATATAAAATTCTACAACACACAAATCACAAAACAGCGTATCTTTAGAATTCCTTATGGAGGGTTAGGATTTGTCACACATATTTTTATAACTATTTGTGCGGCCAGCTGCTTAAAATAGTTATCACAAAAATGAAAAAAAGATATAGTAGTTTTAATGTGTCCAGCCAGTATAATTTCGTAAAAATATTGAATATTTCTAATTATCCATCTCATGATTTTAATACGTGTTTATTTAAGTCAATCACATTAAAAAACAGAAAAAAATACTTTTAAAAACTGTGTTTATTGCTTTTAAATCGTTTAATTTATAACCTTCCCGAGTAACCTTCCAGATTAAATTTAAAGTAACTTAGGCTTTACTGAATGGCAACACCCTGGCACCTAGAAGATAAAAGCAAAATTATTCCGCCTGCGGCCACACATCCCTTTCACAGAATCGACTTCATTTATTAGACTTGGAACATAAGTAAATATCTTACATTTTTCCAAATGGCAACAGTGTCGCGCACTGTAGATAAAAATGTTTTATTTCGTACAGTGTCGCCACTGCTCGCTTTCAAATCCGTGAGTGTGTTAATCAGAAATTCGTTAAAGTTTCACAAAATATGAAATAAAAAATAACAAAACAAATTTGAAATTCAAAATTCTTGCTCCGAGGTGTTCGGTAAAGAAATACGTTATTCAGAATTTAATGACTCTAGGTACCGTTGTTTGTTCACAGTGCAAAGAACATACCTACCTGCATTCAGATTCTTCATTTCATAATTTCTGTAAAAATAATATGGGGCGATAATATTTAGTGGCAACAATTTGAAAAGTGATACGATGTTTATAGTGAACCAAGGCAAAATCTCATTTCGAGAATAGCAGCACTTTTGCGCTAAAGACGAAAATGGAACAACAAAATTCAAAAGCAACAAACAAATTTGAAACACAAATACAAATAAATACTAATATCACATTTGAAAATAGTTTCACGTGTACGCACAATACTGCAAAAAGAATTGGTCAAAATAAATAATGGAGGCCTACCAACGGTAGAGAGGTAAAGTCGCTGATCTTTGATCAAGGTTCGGATCTCGCGAACGGGCTGGCTGTATAGGCGCTTTCGTGGATATCCCCATGTGTAACGCGTATGTGAGTCATTTCCTTTAGATAGCCCTTCACAAAGGCATCCCTTCCCTTATTTAGGCAGACAGCCCTCGAGGCTTTGCCGTTGTCACATAAACAAAACTAAACCAATAAATAGTGGCCTCCAAAATCTTTCATACCGGCACCTAGTCATTAATGGACTAACACCTTTGTACAAGCGGATCAATTTTTGACTTGCTGTGTTGGCACCCTTACGCGGAGACATCGAAAATATCGCTATGTAAGTAGTGATTTTTACACTACTATGTAAGTAGAATTTTCATTTAGTTTATTAATCAGAATACAAAATTAAATTCCTTCTGGCAAAATGCTACTGCGTCATAAAGTTGATCGCATCTTTAAAAAGGTCGCTTTTTATAAATTAGAAATTGATTTGCTTTAGGGAAAAGCAATTTTACGCCCGATGCAGCTCCCTGATGAAGGATTTTGATTTCAATAACAGCCGGCCAAAGCCGGGACAAGGGCGAGGCAAGTGAGGCCCTTGCCTCAGGTGAACGGCCAGGAGGGGAGCCAAATTAACTGCAAAATTTTAAAAGTATTTTTAAAAATAAATTATTGATTGTACATTTCCAATTCTGAAAGGCACCGAGAAGCACCGTTTTAAAGTAAACCATTTAAAGCAGTAAAAATGGCGTTATACGAGTGATCATTTAGGCACTCATGTGCTTTTCTTTAATTTATTAACAAAGGAAATCAAAATTTGAATTAGCTGTTAACGATTAAATAATTAAAGCCAGACCAAAAACTCATTATCGTGTATTTTATACAGTGTGTATCAGTACAGAGGTGACAGTCTTTCAGGAAAGATAGAGTATACCTAGACGATGGGAAATCACATAGGAATGCATGGTCGAAAACGCATTCCTGGCGCAGTAGTGACGACACAAAAGTCATGAAAGAAAGGACACGAACGGGGTGGGAAAACACATTTATTATTCGGAGTACAACAAAAACAAAGAAAAAACAACATAAAGAGACAACGATCATCATCAAAGAAGGCGTTCGAAATTATGACCCGAACTGTGATGCAAGAACCGTGTGTCATGCATCTTCAATGCCATCTTCCATTCGTGATGCAGATCTTCCATGCGCTAGACAAGGGAAGCCTGCATCACGGTCCGGGGTCGTAATTTCGAACACCTTCTTTAATGACGATCGTTGTTCGTTTCTGTTCTTATTTTTTGGTTTTTGCTGTACTAAACATAATAAGACATGTCTTGCCTCACTGTTTGTGCCCTTCCTTTTCACATTTTGTGTCATCACTACCGCGCCAGGAAAGCGTTTCCGACCATGTGATTTCCCATTGTCTAGGTGTCCTCTATCCCTCCTGAAAGTTTGCCACCTCTGTACTGATACACCCTGTAAGTAATTTTCAGCTTGCCTTCATTGCTTTATATAAAAGACTAATATAAAGGTCAAATTTCTATAATTGATTATAGAAATTTTAATAATTCTGGTCACTAAAGCAAAATCAGATCTTTAAAAATACAATTCCGAAGGACTGCGTTTTAGATAAACCATATTTCAATTCGGAAATTGTGTTAAGAATATCCTTTAATGCTGCCAATTACTGATATTAGGGTGAAAGAAGCTTCGGAAAACTCAAACTATAAAAAACAATTCATGCAATTTTAAAAACAGGTTTAAAAACAGAATCTTCTCATTCTCAACAGAAATTTTAAATATCACTGTTTGACCATATAAAATATAATTAAAAAAGGGCTTTTTAATATCTTCATTTAAAAATAATAAATCTCTACATGTACTGATTTTCTGATTACATAAATTTATGATTAAAATATGCTGTGTGCGTATAAGTTCGTAGTATATTGAATGCACACAGAACCGACGATAGCTTGAAAAAATGTATTTTTACCAAAAAAAAAAACTACTTTACAGTTCTAGAATATTCCACAAAAATACTTGTACTGCTAGTCTCAGAACCACAGGGCGCAATCAGCAGTTACACTGTAAACTGTTAAGAAAGTTAAACAATGCAAAGCGATCAGTACAATACACAGAGCACAGCGCATCTAAAAGAGAAAGCTCTTGCGGATATCTCAATACTCCGAATTTAGCACTGAAATAACAACTGTCAGCAGATGCTCTGTCCGGTCTTATACAGTTTTCCCTGGCCTCAGAAATGTCTAGTACCTTCCACTTGTCGAAATTACAGGAAGGCATGCACCTTATATGTAACTGTAACGGTTACAATTACATATAAAGATTGTCTTGAATTTCTACTGTTTCGTTTGGCGTAGATTTAGTTAAGAACTCAATCGATTTCGAGGTGCAAATAGTTACGGGTCCCTCTTCATCAAGAGCAAAAAATTGCAGACTTCTTTCCTCCTGTTAAAAAGGGACCTGTAACTATTTGCCTTCGCAATCGATTGAGGCTCTTGACTAATTCTACATGAAACATAAGGTTCTTGCTTTGCTAATTTTATGGAACTGCATTTATTTCCTTTTATTTATTTATTTAGGAAAAAAAAAAGGAACAAAATGTATGAGGTAAGCAGGAATTTATTTAGAAAAGTTTCATGCTCTAGCAATGTTGGTGACTTAAAAGCAGAAACGTATTAAATATAATTAAACAATGAAAAAAAATATCTTTACTAATAAATTATATCACTTTATCAAGCACTCGCAGAATCACTGTACGCAGGTTTTTTAATTTTTCAATACAGTCATCAGCGGGAAAAAATCATTTGCAATATTACACAATTTTAGTCCTAAAATATGACATCTATGAAATAGCGAATGGGCCATATTATCCAGCTTTCGCTGTATTTGTTTTAATCTGCGGAATATAAAAATAAATTGCGCTCTTCAATTAATTATTTGTTACCGAGTGGAATGGTAATGATGCGTTTTAAAATTCTAGTGCAAAACTCTTGATCACAGCGCCAGTCTCTGCATATGCATCGAACAAAGAACAAAAGTAGAGCTTTCCAAAATTTCCATACATATTCGAAACTTCGAACTTCCAAAGAAAATTTGTACGGAAATATTTTAATAAAGCATTTTCTCCTTAGAGAATACCAGTTTCCACAGCGAAACTGTGTTTAAATGAAGAAAATTTTGCCAGTTCGCCTTTCGTCAGAATCTCACCCGGATAGCTTTATTACGACGAAAACAACTCTGTAACCGTCGCTGCAGAACATACCGCAAGCCCATCTTACAAGTTTCCTGGGAAACGTCTTCATTTGAGAGAATTTTAATTTGCTCGGAGACGCCTGAAAATCCCCTTACGAGACGACGACAAAGGTAAAACTAAGCCATGTCTTTTCAATAGCAAGAGTTCGAATTTCAACGCAGAAAAAAAGACCGTACATCTTTCTTAGCAGCTTTTATTCAAACGGTTTTTTTTCTTGAATTTGTTTTAAGATTCGAAAAAAAATATTTGAAGATTAAATCTTCTTTAAAAGAGTGTAATTTAACAACACTAAAGAGCTATGTGTGCTGACTTGGGGGGAATACATTTTATAACGATAATTTAATACAAAAACTTGCGACTAGTTTCATCGTCTTGTTGTATTATAAATATATGTTAAATAGCTATACTTCTGTAGTTGTAGTTTCGTTTTCATCTCATTTTGTAGTGTTCAGTATTGCTTTTTGTTCTTACCTTTTTCTTTGTTGCATTTTATATAAAAACAGCACGGAGTATTTTTGATTAACCGGATTTGTGGCTACTTAATTACGATTCTAAGAATTTATTTCGTGCATTATGTTGTCGACGCTTTCATTGTGAAAGTAGCTTAATGGGAAGTTGAGATATGAGCAAAAACTCGAGTGTTTTTGGCGAAAATTTTTGTCACTAAAATGGCAACATTTCTTTTTCATCAACTTAGTGGCATTCTGAAAATTTTCGCAAGATGCATTTCACTAGATTATTTGGATTACATCATTTGAATTACAGCATAGTACGCTACAGTTATCTGGCTAAGGAGAAGGAGGCCTTCATAGAGGACTTTCCAAGTAAGACAGACTTGTATTCATGTTACATATAAGAGAAACCATTAAAATTCTAATTAAAATTCTAATTCTATTCTAATTAAAACCATTAAAAGAGGTCTGCAATTTTTCATGATTACTCCTTTTTTATTATTTTGCATCTTATGCCCCGATGGGGAGTTTCTAATTGCCATCAATTATTTTTTAATTTTACTTTTTAGGCATTAGCCTATTAAATATGGTTTTTATTGAAGTTAAACCTAAGGCTTCTTTCATCAATATTTGTTTCATTTTTGAAAAACTGAGGTTAAAATGATTTCAAACTTTTTTTTTCAGATTAAAAAGTTTTTCAATTTTAATTTTACGTTATGCGAAAAAATTATACTTATTTAGTTACTTTATTCAAACTTGGGATTTTTTTTTATTTGGATATGTTTAATTTTTTTCACTACCGGATTTCTTCTTCGTCCTCTGAGTTTAAGTTTTAAATTCATGTTCTCGGTTTATTATTATTATTATTATTTTCTATTTTAATTCTTGTATTTCTACTTTATTTCAATTTTAATTTCAGTCAAAAATGCCTAATTTAATTCTTTTGCTTGATTTGACATTGGAATTTTTACTCTCGGTCAAGGAGGACTTCAGAATTTTCAGATGAACTATTATAATTAAACACTTTAGAATAGTTCATCAGCTAATTTGGGATACAGAAGCGCAGTGATTTTCAAGTGGAAGTGAAATTGTCATTGAGTCTGATCTATCCTCCTCTTGATAACTTTATATCAGATTTGACCTCTTCTGTTATAGTTTTTTCATAATTTCTTGGCTTTAGTTTCACAGTTCTTTAATTCTTATTTTGCATATTTATAGAATATTTTGAAATTTATTTGTGCTGGTTTTCACTTCTTTTGGATCTTTGCGTAAAATTGGTTCTTAAATTTCTTACTTTTCATACAAATAGAAACATAGTAATATGCCAAAAATTTTAACCAGCCCTGCGCTATAGCTGCAGGACTAAAGTAAATTAAACTTAAAGCATTAAAGTTGAAATTAAATTGGAATCAAAACAAGGTAATTCGCCAACATTATTGATATTGTTGGGGATTGCCCTGTTTTCATTCCAATTTAATTTCAACTTTAGGTGATTTAGTTTATGTATATATATATGTAAAATATAAAATATACGATGGCTTTGCTCTCCATGAACAGGCAACCTCTAATTAACTTTCCGCAATTTCAAGATCTTCTCCCTAGACTAGTACTTTCGAGAACTTTCTGGTCTGTTATGTAACTGCTACTATGAATGGCTCTACGCGCCATTTTTTGTCAATCTGCTTCCTGCCATTGCCTGCTATGTGAACGCTTAGTTCTGTCTCTTCGTCTTCCCTTTGTTAAAATTATTTATGACGTCAAGGTTCTAAATTTAATATTATTTCTATTCAACTCACTATGGATATATAAATTGGAGCTCTTCGTTTAAAGAAATGATCGGACATTTGAATTGAATAAAAATATGGAGCGTTATATTCTTCAGTCTCATCTTTCCTCTCGCCTTACCACTCTGCCATTCCGACTGTGTTCCGAAAACATGACATATATATTTCTAATATGTGTTAATAACTTTATTTGAAGAGAAACTGCTTAACCATTTTAATTTAATTCTAATTTAATATGATAAGAATTGCATCAATTTAAATTTCGCCTTAGTTGTTATATGCATAATAAAGACGCCATGTGCATTGTTTGAGAATCGTACTGCAGAAATTAATACTTGAAATGATGCACTTTGGTTTGATTTAGTTTAGTTTTATGAGATTACGGTAAAGTTTCGAGGGCTGCCTGCCTAAGGGGAGGGATGCCTTCATGGAGAACTTTTTAAGGGAAACTAGCTCGTAAACATATTGCTCACGAGGATAACCACGAAGAACGCCCATGCAGCCAGCCCTTGCGCGGAATTAGAACCTCGGACCGAATTACCAGTGTTCAGCGACTTGGTAACCACTCGGCGGTTGGTGGGCTTTGATGCACTTCGGGTAGTTTTACTAGAAGCATTTTATTATTATTATTAGAATGAAGAAGGAACTAATCAAATTAAAAAGGAGATTTTAATGGCTGACTACAATTCTAAGTTAGAATTTTTTTATATATGTACTTTTAATGTCTAATTTCTTCAATGCTAAATAAAATGTTTTTATGTTTGTGAAGTTTACTTTCTAAATTAGTTCTAACTTCAACCCCACGAACGCTTAACAAGCGAATAATCGCTTAAGTGTGAACAGAACACCTGAGACTTGAGAAGGATTTAAAACCTTTTATTATTCAGTATATTTACAATCAGTTCCGACTTGAAACTTTACATAAATCCGCCACTCGGGCTTAAACTTAAATACTAATAATTTGAACTAAAATTAACTTAACTAAAGCTATTAAAGGATATAGCCGAAGCTATCAGAATCTAACTAGTTGGCCCCTAAGTATTACTTAAATCGGCGAAGCCTAGTAAGGGCCTAAGATATGGCCGAGCGTAATAACAGCTAAGAGAGACGTAGCCAGAAGGTAAACGCGCGTTAGTCAGGGAATCAGACGCTCTCTCCTGAAGTCGGTGAAGTCACGACTTAAATAGTACTCTTTCTCATTTGCATTATCTGCGTTTCTGAATTTACATTCTGACAGAAAATTGTAAGCTGAAATTAGAATAAGATAGGAAAGATACAAAACTTAAAATAACTGTTTGTAAACGTATAATAAACCTTACATGTTCTTACTTTCAACATTATTTTTCTATAAAGATGCAAGGTTTATTATAATAATCTGCATCGGAATACGCAAATAATGTAAATTTCAAATCGAAGACAGAATACAAATTTAGAAGAAAGAGTTGCAACATCAGCTTGCCGTGGGGAAACTTCTCTTTTATTATCTGCCTTCAGCGCTGTTTCTACAAGCTACTGAGTATCTGTAATTGAAAATTAAGATAGTTGTCAGAGTAGCGGTGTTATGTTTTTAAGTTTTATTAAGTTTGAACTTCGACCCTTTAAATATTTTCAGTCATTACGTCTCTCCAACTACTAGACACGGAAATTAAATTTATTCATTGATTTAGTTCTATTTGTTCAAGTTGGAGTTCAAATAAATGGAATCTTCAGTTGCTTTTATATTGTTATATTTATTTGTCATGGTCTCAAAAATACAGACCGTATAATTAATACCGTATAAATAATTATATAACCGTATAAATAATTCGTCTGCCAACCAAAAGGTTTAGACTAGACTAGTAAAATTCAGTTTAACCTTACAGATTCTTTCTATTGTTATTAAGCGGTTTTTTTTTTTCAGATTTTTTTCCCTGAATCGTTTCTTAACGATGAAATTACACACAGTCAACTTACGATTTCTGCATTATCGAAATAGATAAAAATGTATGTTACCAAATCAAATATTTCAGAAGTTCAAAATGTAATTTACCTATTCCTGTTTGTTCACTTCTTTTGTACAGGGGGCAGAACTTAGACTCCACACTTAGTAAAATTTAACACGACCACTTCGGACAACACTTTTATTACTACTCACTAATATAATACAGAGAAAACTAGAAGGTTTATACAGCGCCCTCTCTCGGTGGGCAGTGGATGTCGTAACACACTGGGCCCCCATGACCCTGTCATCAGCTTAACTAGAAATTAAACAAACTGAAATATAAATGCAAACATTAAATTAAGCAAACTGTAAATATCACACATAAATAAATGAAAGAAATAAATCAAAGCAATCAGTCATTCACAGGAAGTCGGACCAGTTTATGGATTGGTCTCTTAATTTCACCTGAAACAGTTTTTAAGTTCACTGCTCTTACTCTATTGTCAGTTCCTCTATAGGTATGAATTACTCTTCCCATTTTCCACTTAAGTGGCGGCAAGTTTTCATCCTTGATTAGCACTAAATCATTCACACGTAAATCGGCACTGGGGAGTTTCCACTTGTTGCGCACTTGCAACTGAGTCAAATAGTCCTTTGACCACGATTTCCAAAACGATTGGGAAATCTGTGTGACTAATTTCCACCGCTCACGAATGGGAATTTTCTCATTTGTAACATCAGGTTCAGGAACACTCTTTAACTCGGAACCGATAATGAAGTGACCCGGTGTAATGACAGAAAAATCATTTGGGTCCTCAGAAGCAGCCACTAAAGGACGGGAGTTAAGTATGGCTTCAATCTCCACCAGACACGTTGAAAATTCTTCTTGTGAGAGGATCTGCGATCCTATAACACGTCTCATGTGAAACTTCATGGATTTAACGGCAGCCTCCCATAGGCCTCCAAAATGAGGGGCTGATGGAACATTCATTGTCCATTTAATGCCTTCATTGGTCAAATAAGTACCAAGGGCTTCTATCGTACAAGCTTTTAAATAATTCTTTGCACCGATAAAATTTGTTCCACAATCACTGAATATTTCAGCTGGCTTTCCACGTCGTCCGATGAATCGTTTCAAAGCTCCAATACATGCCTGAGCACTAAGATCACTAACAAGTTCTAAATGGACGGCTTTCGTTGCGAAACATACAAACACACACACGTACATTTTCAGTGGTTTAACGCCTCTACCACGTCTCGGGCTGATCAAAAATGGTCCTGAAAAATCAGTACCGGATCTAAGAAATGGTCTTCCAGGATTCACTCTCGCAGAAGGTAAATCAGCCATCACTTGTTTCGAAAGCTCAGAGCAAAATCTGGCACAGATAACGCACCTTTTTATTTCTCTGCGTATTGCAGCCTTTGCTCCTATAATCCAATATTTTTGTTTCATCGCAGAGTTAACTAATTGTACTCCTCCATGCATGTAAGTAAGATGATAAAATTTCACTAATAATTTTGTAACGGGATGATTCTTAGGTAATATTATTTGATGTTTCACAGACTCTGGTAAGCTGGCATTTCTTAAACGTCCTCCTACACGTAGTAAGCCACTATTGTCCAAGAACGGATTTAGAGAAATTAAAGAACCTTTCTTTAACACTCTCGCTTTCTCTAAAGTAGATATTTCCTTTTTATAGTCAGTTCTTTGGACTAGTTTGATTATAATATCATGCGCTTCTTTTAGTTCACTTGTTTCTAAGAAGGGAGTCAAAATCCTATCCCCCCTCACATTTCTTATAAACCTTAAACACCAAGCGACAACTCTCTGCAACTTGCTCCAAACTGAAAATTTGTTCCAAAGCTGCTCAACTAACTCCAACTGCACTACAAAACATTTGACAGAATTTTTCCTTTGCTCTGTTAGTATTTCCGCATTGTCCACATTCGGTAACTCTCTAACCCGTTGGTTAGGCCAACTCTCAAAACTTTTCCGAAACCAAACTGCACCTGACCACCATTTTTCATGAAGCACCAACTTCTCAGCCGAAATTCCTCTAGTAAGCAAATCCGAGGGATTATCCTCAGACGGACAATAGTACCAATCACTCGGACTCGATCGATCCTGAATTTCCACAACCCGGTTGGCAACGAACTGTTTCCATCTCTTCGCACTTTCCTTCACCCAATGCAATGCAATACAAGAATCACTCCAAAACACTATTCTTCCAATTTTATCCTTGAAAACACTCTTAAGGTAATTTCCCACTCTAGCACCTATCACCATGGCCATCAGTTCCAACCGCGGCAGCGTTAGTTTCTTTAAAGATGACACTCTACTCTTCGACATTATAAAGGACACTCTGTAATTCGCATTATTCTCACAATATCTAAAATAAACAACTGTTCCGTAAGCACTTGGTGAAGCGTCGCAAAACACATGTACTTCCGCTTGCTCATTCTTGCAATCCAGGAAACAATATCTCGGAATAGTAACGTCTATTAATTTTCCAGTTTCGCTACACCACATTATCCACTTTTGCCGCAAGTCCTCTGCCAACTCTTCGTCCCAATCACACGCTCTCTCCCAAATTTCCTGTAACAATAACTTTATACGTATCACAAATGGTGCAATCAAACCAATAGGATCAAAGATTCTTGCAGCTGTTTGCAAAACACATCGTTTAGTGTGTCGCAACGTTTTCCACGAATCCACCAAACCTTTCACCTCCAACGACAACTCATCTTTATCAGGATTCCAATTCAACCCTAGGACTTTCAGCTGTTGAACTCCCACCATCTCATTATCGCTAAGTCCATTTTCTATCCACAGTTTTTCTAATTCTCTACTGTTCGACCTCAGTTTCCTCAAATTAAATCCACCACTCTTTAATATTGATACAGCATCCGACGACAAGTCAAATGACTCTCTCACACTGTCTCCGCCATAATATAAATCGTCTACGTAAAGTGATGAATTTAACATTTCAAATGACTTAGGTTTACTTCCCTCATATTTTTTTATATGATGCTTTATCGTAGCACTCAAAATGAAAGGGGAACTTTTACATCCAAACGGTAGTCTTTTCATTCTCATAATTTTATATTCTTCATTAGGGTTATCTGAATACCAAAGAAATTTTAAGAACTTTCTATCTCTTTCAGAAATTTTTATCATTAAAAAAGCCTTCTCTATGTCACCACTGAACGCTATTTTGTAATTACGAAATTTTAGAATTACATCAAGAATATTTGGACTTAAATTTGGGCCAGTTTCCAAACAATCGTTCAGGGAAAGATTACCTTTAGATTTTGAACTACAGTTAAAGACAATCCGAACTTTGGTTGTTTCTTTATCTTCTCTAACAACTGCTCTATGAGGCATAAAATACTCATGCTCATCTCTCTCGCATTCCTCAATAACTCCATTTCGTTTTTGGTCATTTATTATTTCCCTATACTCATTAGCAACCCAATCATTTGTAAAAAAATTCTTTTCTAACTCCTCAAACCGCTTTTTAGCTAAAAAATAATTGTTTCCTAATTCGTCATAGCTAAATTTCCATAATAAATCAGTTTCATATCTCTCATTCGCGAATTTTAAATTTTTCTCAAACTCATCTATCAACGCTTTATCAACTATATTTAACTCTTCCTTTTCTTTAATTCCTAAAGCATCGAGTTCCCACAATACCTGAACATCTGAAGCGGCTACACAAAAATTCGCTGAAACTGGAATCTTAACATTTGAACTGTAAACATCTTGACTTCCCTCTAAAGCAAATCCGAAAATCGTTGGCACGCATGTAATTTCTTGGTTTATTTTTTCGAATGTAGAGGCTTCAATAATTTGCCAAAACACGTCTGCACCAATTAATATCTCAATGTTTATATTACTGTCACAGCAGTCGGCTAAAACTAATCCGCGGGACTGCATAATATTTTGTACTTCTTTATTTGGAACAGAAACAGATGCCGCTGTAATGGTATCGGCCACTAACACTTCAATTTGAATACACTGATTAGGGTTATATCTACTAGATAATTTTAATTCTACTACGTCATATAATTTCTCGGTAGGCTTTGCTGAGCCAAAGGAAAAAACTGACAATCTTTCCTTTCTAATTGATTTTAATTTTAAACCATTTGCAAGGGACTTCGTACACCAACTTCTTTCGGAGCCATTATCGCATAAAATGCGCGTTAATTTATTGAATTTTGTTTTATCAACAGAGCTAACGTATACACTGCACGTGAGTAACAACACCGATGATTTATGTAATAGACTTGACCTTGACACTGAAGAATTGTATTGAGTTTGATTGGCGTCACCGTTCTCTATTTTCGAAAGGACCTTATTTGGTTTAGGGAAATGAATCATAGGATGATGAGCTTTCCCACAGAAACAATTTCTCGCTCTACACTTTTTTGCATTACACCCCGACGAAAAACATTTAAAACAAAGGTTATTTTGTTTAATAATTTCAACTCACTCATTTACTGAAACCCTTTTAAAATTAGGACAATTTTGTATCGGGTGGTTTTGAAAGCTCTCGGAGGGCGCTGTATAAACCTTCTAGTTTTCTCTGTATTATATTAGTGAGTAGTAATAAAAGTGTTGTCCGAAGTGGTCGTGTTAAATTTTACTAAGTGTGGAGTCTAAGTTCTGCCCCCTGTACAAAAGAAGTGAACATAAGTTTTTGGTGTCAGGAGCGGGGTTAGGTGAGAATAAGGTGGTGATCATGTGTATCGTCAAATTTTGCGTAAAAAATTCTCTGGTTCTCGAAAGAGAGCGTGGGTTCGAACCCCACTCCTGACACCAAAAACTTATGTTCACTTCTTTTGTACAGGGGGCAGAACTTAGACTCCACACTTAGTAAAATTTAACACGACCACTTCGGACAACACTTTTATTACTACTCACTAATATAATACAGAGAAAACTAGAAGGTTTATACAGCGTCCTCTCTCGGTGGGCAGTGGATGTCGTAACACTATTTATTTTTCAATTATTTTATAGAGTCATTAGGTTATTTGGAAGCAGGAGACATTAAGAATGTGCAGCACCCTCGCACCCCTCGAACTTGGACCTCTCGAATACGCGCCGATTGTACATTGCGAAGCCATGCTGGAAGAAGAGAGAAAATACTTTATATATTGTTCCTTTTAAGCGGCGACTGTGGGCTTAAGGCACCCAAACGCCAAATCCTGGTGGCAACGAATTATAGTGCACCACGTTTTATTTCGGGCGACATTTGTAGAATTATTAAGTTATTTCTATGTCAGATCGTGAAAAATCTTCAATGCCCTCTTCGGGATTCGATCCTGGACCTCTCGAATGCGTGCCGAGTGTGCTACCGTTACAACACGAAGGAATGCTGAAAGGAGGAAGAAAAAAACCTTATAATTTTAAACACCTGTAAGGGAGCTTCTATGAAAAGTTTATTGTATTTAATTCGTGGATTCGGATTCGTGGATTATGACACACAGTATTGCCACTTCAGAAAAATATGGCTGTAAGCTTCATGCTCAAGACTGTACAGTGAAATAAATGCTCAGACTGGTTTAGCTGAATGAAATCTTTTCTGTATGAAATGAGTGCACATATCTCCACGTACAGTATTCATTTGCGATGAAATTGTAGGATATCAGTATTTTTTTTCTTTCTTCTATCAGGCTTTGCTGCTTTGAATAGCTCATTTGGTATATAAGTTTTTATGTTATAATAAGCCGAGTTACAATTATATAAGAGATACTAGAGCTTCCAGATTTGTAAATTTGGAAAATCTAAGCATGTTTTAGGACTCGGATCTGAATTCCAGAAAATTTAGAATTCGTATGACTTCTAGAGAAGTCAATCTTAAATTTATGCAATGAGTACCATAATGTTTGAGTGCTAGAGAGGAAACAAGTGTTCGCCGTCGAACTGAAATCCCGCGGGTCACCTGGGAACAACCTATGTTTTAATGAACATTAATTCGTCCTCCAAAACGCCGCATCAATCTGGTCCAGATTTAGAAGACGGGAAATTCGATTCTCTTAATTCCTGAAAATCACTCAGAAGGAAAAGGATCCAAGCGCGCTGCGAAATCTCGCAATTACCGTTAATCATCTCCAGTGGCGCATGCGCATTGCCAATTCCCCGTAGAAATAATAATTACGAAAGCGAGAGCGGATGCGCACGCGTGTTCACGTGTCCGGGGATTAAAAGCGTCACTTAATCGCTGATTTATGAATTAGAAATAAACGCGCATGAGTGCGATGATGACTTTTCTGTCATCGATTAAGCGAAGCGCGGAATCGATTAATTTGTCCTTCCCGAGTTCATCTGGTCGAGTTTTCATTTCTATTTCTGCGTGTCGCGACATACAAGGAAGGCAGCAACAAATACAGATATGCATAAATGTGACTGCTATGACGGTAATCCGCTGGTTCTCGAAACATACATTTAATTCTCGAATGGTGCCATCCTGCTCGCCCCATAGCGACTGAAGTTGTTGGCTGCTATGCCGTTGCGCTAGAGTTCGATTCCTGGTGAAGGCTTGAATGTTTGTAAATATATAGTGGCTTTGCGGCAAGGGACACTTGAAATACCCGACGAGTCAAATGTCCTCTTACATGAGTTAGTGGTAGAGGAAGAGTAGTGACAGCCCATCGGACAAAATTGGATATGAACTTAACAAAACCGTACTGTTACATATAGGATGTGCAAAATTCTTGGATTTGATTGCATATTACTGCCAAACAAGTTCGCAATCACAACAACATTGGAACTGTACCCTGAAAAAACTGCAGTCGTTCAAAGACTGTACTTTCGAGACATATGGATGAGAAAAAGCATGGTATCTTAACGTAATAGTCCCCAAAATGTATAAAAACCTCATTAAAGCTATCCGTGATGTCAAAACTACCGAGGAGTACATTTATTTATTGCTTTTAAACTGCCCGGTTTATTAAGCAACTATGGTTATAATTTTAAAAGGTATATTAAAGATTTTAAACGATAGGGGAAAAAAGTCTTCCGAAAATTGGCTATTTCTTATATTGCTTAAATTTGAAGTTGTAAAGACCTTATATTTGTTTTGTTAAATTGAATACAGCGAGCATACAAGACCTCCATACAGCATAAAAGTACTATCTGCCTCCAGGAATGATAACCTCAGGAAAGCTGACTTATCTCGCGTTACACACGGGGAAAAGTATTGTAGTGTATTTTTCAGTTTTTATCGAAATAACAGATGGACTTCTGAGTAAATCATAAACTTTATTCTCAATTCACGAATATAGATAATTTAAATACAATTTCTAATTGTTACAGTTTTGCACTCCACCTTATTATTACAGTTTTTTCCTCTATCAATTTTTCATACATCAACTACTCGTAAAACTTTCAGAATAATAATTTTTAAACATTTCTATCGTTGCTCAGCAACGGTTACACGAAACAAATATGGCGTTGCCACTCCAATATCAAATAACATAAGTATAATTATTTGTTAGATAATAAAATATTACAACCTCTCTCCCCTCCAGATAAAATTTAATTGATATTTTTATAAAATAAAGTTTACATTTTGTTTTCAAAACAACACAATACATACTTGACATACAACATGTAACATAAGTACAAAGTACAGTCAGAAGGAGGGGAAGGAACAAAATAAATTCTATCTAAATGCAAAAACAAAAAAAAATTCTTTAATCAGGCCAGGGAGCACGACTTAATGCATCTACATTTTTATGGTTTTTACCACTTCTATGAACGACAGTGTAATTATAGGGTTGCAATACCAATGCCCATCTCATAAGTCGTGGATTTAGATTCACATTAGTTTTGAGCCAAACTAAGGGATTATGATCGGTCATGATGAGGAATTTAGTATGCCCGTCTAAATAACATTGCAGTTTCTTTACAGCGAATATTATGGGGCGCATTCCTTTTCTGTGGTAGAGTACTTATTTTCAGTTTCTGTAAACTTCTTACTGAGGTATAATACTGGATGTTCATTGTCTTGTTCATTTTTCTGAGCTAAAATGACACCCATACCTGAGTCTGAAGTATCAGTTTGCAAAATAAACTCCTTATCGAAATCAGGTGCGTGTAGAGGCTTTTGCGACAGTTTTACTTCTTCAACAACTCGCTTTTGTCTGTTTAGTTTCTTTACAAACTTCTTCTTGACTAGCATCTCAACTTCAGAACTTGGCAATTCATCTAGAATTTTTAACTCAGAATCGTCTAATTTTGTTAGTTCTTTTTTTTTTTCAGATAGTTTTTGCTCCTTGCGAGATGAACATTTGCTCTTATCTGTTACTTGCATTCTCATTGAATGTGGCAACTTCGAGTATCTTTTATCATATTTATACCTCTTTGCTAAGTTTTCTGACTCGTGCTTAGATTCTGAACGTATTTTTAATTTCTTAGCTTTAGAAGCACCTTTTTGAGTTCTTTTATCAGAAGTTCTTTGACCAGCTGTTAATAAACTGTCAAATACATCTTTGCTTTTTGGAGAAGAAGGAACTGGAGAAATTGTAGAGGCATAATCAAATACAATATCCATAGCAGGTGAATCCCCAGGTGAATAAGGTGAATCAAGTTCTGTATCAATAACCTCAGTTTTCACACCAGGAGGTGAACGGTTAGACTCTCAGTCAGATTTCTGTGAAGCATTGACAGAAGCTTGACTATTAGGAGGGTGAGTAGTGACCAAATTACGCTGAGTTTTAGCACAATTATTTGTTTGATTTCGCATCAAAGATGTATAGTTCTGCATTTGATTCCTATATTTTTCAGAAATAACAATTAACTCTCTTCCATTTTCATTTTTATCTATTTTCCTTTTCCCCAACAATCCGTTCTCTTTTACTTTGAAATCATTTGTCTTACTGGAATTTTTATCTTTAGCTTCGCTAAGCAATGAGGCTAGATCTCTGCTTTGATGTTGAGATTCAGTTAATTCCTTAGAATTCACATTAATTACTTTCTTAATTTCCATGCCTTCCTCATCAGCTTGCGGTAAAATTGCTTCAGTTCTTCTCAGTTTCTCCGTTTTGGTGTCTCTACTTCGATCTCCCTCACGAGATCTTTTTACTTGAGATCGCATCAAAACCGCATTTATCCTCTCTAAATTTAAGAACGGTTTATCTTTGAACAGTTGGGCAGTTTTGTTACCCAATACATATCTGCCAGGATCATTTGTAACAACAGCTGCCTTTGTCTTTATATGACCAAGTTCACAATTAATTTGAACTTCCGCTAACGGTAGACACTCTAAATGATCATTTAAAAGATATTGTACGCAGACATATTCTCCAGTCATTTTTGCGTTATTTGTACATTTTCGAGAAATAACATCTATTGTGGCTCCTGTGTCTCGAAGAATAGGCATTTCATACCCATTAACTAAACCGTTATTTGTATATATCTCTAACAAATCATCATTCGAAAATACACAGTTTATCTTTTCATTTGGTTTTAAGCGAGGGCACTGAGGTTTAAAATGTTCGTATAAACCACACTCGAAACAACGTGGCCGATATCTTTTGCTATATAAATTTTCTTGGTTCTTGTTTTGGAACTGACTTTTTGTCGGTGATCTTTCTAGTATTTTGAATCATCCCATTTATCAGAATGCCTAAAATGAGGCGGATGCTCTATTTTTTTCCCAAAATTATCGTAACGTGGTTTAAATGATCCTTTGTTAATTCTCTCAGTTTGATTGACAGAAAATTCTGGTTTCATTGTTTTTCTCACATCTTCAAAATCTTCAATTTTCTTAACCCTCTCAGTAGGTGAAATGATGGGAGTCCATTCATCCATAAAATGTTCTTTGAAATCAGGAGAAGTACGCTTTTTAATTTGATCAACCAGCATGAGATCTTTTAGCTGTTCAAAAGTTTTAATGCTTAATCCGTTAAGCCATACTTCTAAATAATTCTTTAATTCATAGCAGAAATCATACCAAGTACTTTCAGCTTCGCTAAGCAATGATCTTCAGTAGATTTTTGGTGTTTATTAAACGTTTGTCGAAATTTTTCCGAACTCAATTTAAATCGCTGTAACGCGATAGGTAGAGCTTTTACATATTCATACTTTTTCACGTCCTCTTCTGGTTCTCCAGCAATAAGCTGAACAATATCAGGAGGCAGTAATGAAATAAGTTGAGTCACTTGATTTTCAACAGATATATTCATTATTTTAGCTTGACCCTTAAATAACACCAGAAATAAACTTATTTTATCTTCTTTAGGGTTTAAATGTGGCATGACATCATGAATTCTGGTTTTTAAAAAGTTATGAAGTTAAATATTTTGTTATTTTGCTATTCAGCTGAATTTTATGTGGCGTAAGTGCTAAGAAAATGATATTTAATTAATAAATGTAACACGAAAAACGTTAATAATAAGAAGACAAAAAAAAAAAAACCTTTGCAAGCCATCTGACTGAGAAAACTGTATATTGATATGATAAACTGAGAAAAGATTAAAAAAAATAGAAAAATATATCCCAGACTTATTATTTCATCGGGAATTCTAAACACATGCTGCTTTTAAATTTTTTGTAATTTTGCTATTGAATTGTATATGGCGTAAGTGCGAAGAAAATGACGCTTAATAATAAAGCTAAAAGGAATGGGTTAGCTCGAGCTAGTGCAACAGCAGAGTAGTAGGCTGAGAGCTCTGCGAGAGCGTAAAAAATCTTAACAAACCCTTTTGGACCACAGTTAAAATCTGAAACCTTTCAGATTTTTTTTGTACTTATTTAATTCTGTTTACCTTCCCTGAAGGCCTTCCATAAAGTTTCCGCGCATCTAATTTTAGAAAATTGTGTCATGATTATAAAGGCCCGAAAGATTGAAAGCTTTATTGAGTATTTTTAAAGTTATCAAGTTCTCTTAATAGAAATGCAAAGTAATCATGATAAAATTACTCTTATTCATTTAATAAAATAATTATTATTTGAAATTTTAAGAGAAAATTTATGAAATATCACACTGTTTAATGCAACAGAGTCAGCAGTGTCTTAAAATGCACCGAACGTCAGTCTTTAAGGAAGCGATGTCAAGCTAAGGCTGATGGCAAGCATTTTACTTTTTTAATCATTAGTGACACAAAAGTAGTTCCATCCCTTTCAACCCTTTTTTCTCGAGAATCTATTCTCCAAACAATGCACCATCAACATCCTATAAAGACTTTCCAACTTGGGGACAAGCGAATCGAAGTTTAAACTTTTCTTCCTCGTTTCTTCCCAAACTTAAGTTTCCCTGCAGGAAAAATAGGAAAAACAGTGTTTCTTGGCAAATATTTAACTCTTTTCCTCTCGAAAACTCGTCGATAGAAGGCCCAAGGGCATTCGGTAGAGTTCTTTTCATTACACCAAGTTTTTCACAAAGACATGAACACGCCAAGATCGGGGGCAGTAAGAAGTTTTTCTTGTAATAACTTTATTGAATTGGAGCATTAGTTTTTATTCGCCCTAAAAACGTCTCTTTTATCTTTAACACTCTGTAATAAAATATTTCCTAGCATTTAGGAGAGAGATTTTACTGCCCCCCGGCTCCGAATCTCAAGAGTATTGGATGTCCACTCGTAAAGATAGTGTTGTGGCGGGCCTTCTACATAGGCCATTAAATGCAGAAAATTATCCATACTTTTAACATATTTGTCCCGTTTGTCCCTATGCTCGCAGAAAATACTG
>KK122109.1:0-59158 GCA_000611955.2 Stegodyphus mimosarum | reverse complement strand
TTTTATGATTTTGTTTTTTTTTTTAATCCCAGTGTTTTGGGTATCCCAAATTCAAATTTTTGCTTTACTGCCAGAGTAGTTTCTTAATGTTAATACTTTTAAGAAAGTTTTACTGACATTTCAAACTGTCTTCATTAAAAATTTGGCTAAAAATACTACTGTGATCAAAAACTACTAGGAACGATTTCATAAAATCATAGGAATGATACCATTTTAACTTACTGGAAATTTTTATTACGTTCTCTTCAGAATAATCCCTTTCGACTACAATGTATTTAGGTCAACATTTTTGCAGGTCTTGAAACAGGTTAAACAAGCAGGGTTTTCGCGAAACATAGCGAATTTTATTTTATTTCAGCAACTGTTTGAAAGCAGTAATAGCAAAGCTGCAGTTTTAACTGTATAAGTAAGAAAAAGTCATATATTAGGAGAATATGGAGCTTTGTTGAATTTTTGGTAAAACTTTCACGAAAAAGAGCACCGTGAGCAGGAGCTTTATTGTGGTTCAAAATCAACGCGTTACTTGGTTAAATTTCTAACTATTTTCTACGAACTGCTTCTGAAAACTTCACAAAATCCTCAAAAAGGATTGTTTATTAACAATGTGACTATTTGGCAGAAATTCCAAATGCGCAACATCTCTAAAATCGAAGAAAACATATTGGGGTATTGAACATTTTAATAGAAAAAAAGTTCAGCTCTATCTGAGTTTGACTCATTCGTTTCAGTTCGCATCATCTTGAGAGCTCGAATCACTTGATGTTTAGAATGTTTCTATATCAAAAGAGTAGTTAATGATTTTGGTATTAAAGCGTTTTATTGCCGATAATTATGCGCTTTAAGAAGGACTCAAATTGAGAAAGCATCTCATAAGTTTCTCTGCTTTGAAAAAAATTCAACATTTTTTGAACAACTCGAGAACCGACGCTTCTGTAGCCCGAAAGATCTTTTAATATTGCACAACAGGACACAAGACCTTGATCACATATATACCTAATTACTAAATGACAGTGAATAAGTACCAACTGTATGACTTGTTCGATCAGTTTGTCGGGCTTGATCGATGCTTTGTCCGCCTTCGCTCTTAAACCGATCAAAATATTTAATTTTTGATAAACTTTATTTCCAAAGACTTTCTGCAAAATTTCAAATGTTTTATAGCAGAAATTCCATTGCGAAAATAAAATTTGTTGTACAATTTTTTACTCGCTTGCATTTATAATTTTTTTTAAATCGCCCGTTATTTATTTCTCAATAACTGTGTTTGAAATGCGTTTAATGTTAGAATAGCTTCAATGAATCTGCAGTGAGCGATGTTTTATATTTTTGTGCCATTTTTTTATGTTGAACAACTTTTTGTTTATAGGAAAAACAACCGTGCTCTTTCCGAGGTTCAATGCAACGGATTTTCCAATGACAGATGGAAGCGTTAACCTCTTGAAAGCGTGCACAGGAGAATGTGATATTGCCTTACATGTTATACCCGGATGTACATATATGGAGTTTTCAAGAAGTGTGTTTTAGAAAACATCACACTGTAGTTAAACAAATGCAATGTTTTTCCCACTATAGGAAGTACTTAAGAGAAAAATTACCGATCGGTAACGGAAATCCTAAAAGGCAACCAAATCTTGTTTTACGTCTACTTTCTCTGCTAAATACTGTGTTTATGTCTCACTATTGCTTCTCCCAAACAACATTCATGAGGCTTATAAAATCTCAAATCAAAACAAACAAAGGCTTGAAACTTTAATAAATCAACCCGATCTGTAAGCGAAACAAAAGAGACTGACATAGCCGCGAGCAAAATCATCAATCCCAAACAAATACTCACAACTACTTATTTACTTTTCTCCAACCTCTCTACAGCTGATCAAGCAAAAATAAAGCACAAGACTTTCACTAACTCCCTTTTCGGTTCTTTCTATTTTAGAACACAGCTTGGAAGGGACCGAAGACGGAAAGCATCTACTCGTCCTACCCGAAAAAAAGCTCGATTCACGATCTAGTAGATTCAGATACAATATAGACTTATCAAGTTTAGCAGAGGCAGGAAAGCAAGTTTCAATTTAAGGCACTAGAGTTGTGATGTTCTGTGGATGGGTTGGGTGTGCTTCATACAAGGAGTTCCAGGGCTGGGTTAGTTCAAATAGGGGTTGGTTCCAAGTTAAATGCTTTGCATATTATGTCACCCAATGAACCCTCCAGGGATCGGTGAAAATTGCTTAAGTTGTTCAACGGGAATGTTCAGCACAATGCGTTAAAAAAAAGGAAATATAGCACAGGGTTAACACTGCGTAAGATCGACAATGTCTCTGCTTTAATACGACAGACACCATCTTAAAAATCGGTGTCTGTTTTAGGTAAGTGTCGATCCTATGCAAGGAGCCTCAAAGTAAGAACTTATTTAAATTCTTTTTCGCTTGGTTAAGCACCGTTGCTAAGTGTAAGCCTTGTCTAAGTTTGCTGTATGCTGGTGTCGATTCTCTGCTTTTGTCGATCTTACGGCTGGGTCGAATTTTACGAGCTTAGTTCTATACCTGTGTCGATCCTGCGTAGCGTCGATTGAGATGATTCTGCGCAGCTGAAAAGTGGGCATTAATCTTCTTACTCTTTGTTACAACACTACTAAAATTCTTTTTTTATATTATCGGTCATATGCCGATGTCGATTCTACGCTAGGGTTGATTCTGTGTCATATCTACTCTGCGCAGTTTCGATTCTACGTTACAAAGTTTATGAATATAAGCCAATAGATCGAAATCTTAAGGATAGTTTTACTACTGAAACTAGCCTTTTATTTCAAGGGAAGTTTTCGGATAAAATATTCCGCGTTCCTTTAAGGATATCCATTTGAATAATGCTTTTAATATATACTTGTCCCTTCAGTTCAGTCCCCTTCCTTCCCCCTAAAATAAATACATTCTAGCAACAAATTTTTCTCATTACGCCATGAAAGCTGCAATGAATTGCGAGACAGCTACTGCGTAAAGGCCTCCGAAAAGGATATGTAAATGATCTGTGAGACTGTTAGACCTTATGCCAGTTCTACACGCTCTTAGCTGGCTGTGTTTCTGCAACAAATCCTTTCAATCAGCACTGCATGTATAATATCGGACTAATATGGCAGACTCTTTTCGAAGTAACCTTGCGATCATTGGACATAATAAGACAGGGAAATGATTTTCCAAAGAATCCAGATTAGGCAACGAAATTGAAATTCAAATTTGCATACGCGCCCCCTGCCGTCGACATCTCTGCCAGCCCCGGAGTAATCAATATCACGTGACTTCAGTGATGAACAACAGAAATGCCGGGGCCTTATATATTTCTACGTGTGTACCAAAGGGTAAAGCTGGAATGGCGAAGGGGGAGGGAGTTAGAGAAGACAGGAAAGAATTTTTCTCTCCGCCGCCACCACCACACGTCGAAATCTCAGACGCGCAAACAAATATCTTCAGATTCCACTGCCTCCGAGGGTTTGTCATTTCCTACTTAAGTTAAGGCGTGACTTATTGAGACTTAATATAGCAGAGACGTCCATCAAAAACGAGCCCCTACCTATGCGGAAAAATCTCTTTTTTGTTTATAGAGCGAGAAGAAGCAGAACCGAGGTTATATATTTTTTTTTCCAGGGAAGGGAGGGCTCCGGGATTAAAAAAAATTGGGATAGGGAAGAGGAGGTAGTAAGGAGCTATGAGACTAATAACGGTGACGTACACCCCTAGCGCAGGCTGTCTTTTGTAAATAAAGGCTTGGGGAATATTTTCATTTCGAGAAGAGTTGAATAGGAATAAGAAAGGATTAAATTTTCTGGAAATTGATTCAAAGGAAGCGTTTGTTTTCATTTCGCAGAATATACAAGACGAAACTGAAACGAATGTTACTAATTCTTTCACTCTTGATACGGAGTTTGATGAAACTGGATAACGTGCTTTAATAAAACGCTGATATACCATCATGATGATAAATTAAAAATAAGACAGCACAAAAGCGAAACGAGGAACAGGAATTTTCTTTTAACATTTTGTATGATACATGGTTATACTTTCAATGAATTTATATTACAGCATTCTATTCATGTACTATATCTTAGAAAATAAAATAAAGTCATTACTACAGGTCGGACGAATCCTAAATTTTCTCCAATTCGTATCTTTCGTATAACAATAAAAAAGACTTAATAATAAAAATTATTTATTAGATCAAAATTTACAATCTGTATTTAACTCGAGAATTTACCAATAGTTTTTAAAAAAATCATCTACGTGTATTAAGAAGATGCAAATGAAATCAATATATAAAGGACACAGCTGCAATTTTTTAATCTTTTTTGAAGTTCGTTTTCTCAACGCATTTAGATAATTTTTAGCCCGAAGTGCGTTAGCCCAGAAGGGCTATTAATTTCATTATGTCATTTTGGTTCGATTCAGTTTCTGCGTTGATTCACTTTTAAATTGTTGCCACAAAATATTAGAGCCCTGTATTATATTTAAAGAAATTAAATAATGAAGATTCTGCATGTTTATTAATTATTTTTATTATGTTTCTCGCATTGTGATAAAACAACGGTACCTAGAGCCATCCAATTTTGAACAACGTAATCCTCCACCGAATACGGGCATCTATTGGCCCTAATTTGGAATTCGTTTTACTATCTATTTCATATTTTGCCAGACGTTAAAGAATTTTTGATTGACAAACTCAAAGATTTCAAAGCCATGAATGGCAACACTGTAAAAAAACATTTTTATCTCCGGCGTAACACATAAAACGTTAAAAAAATGCCCCATTGGGCGTAATGTAAAGTCTAAAAGCTTTTAGATTTTTTTTTTTTTTAAAATTTGTAGCACAGAAATTTTTTATCTTTATTTATTTCCTTGTAAGCAAGCTTAGAGATGGGAAGGCGGACCATTTCAAGGAGTGACATAGATAAGCGCTAAACGTGTAAAGCTACATTCTCACTAGAAAATTAAGAATAGGGCACCCAGGACGGCCGTATAGTGTTACTGGTGGCTTATATTCGTAGGACTGATAACACGAAGAATCAACCCTAGGTCAGAATCGATATCGACATAATATTAATCGATACAACATCCATCCATAATATATATCGATCAGTGTAACATCGATATACATCGCAATTATGATATAATATCTCGTAATTTCGACCGATATTGTATCGATGTAATATAGATAAAAAATAAATTTTGACTAATAATTAAAAAAAAATAAATTTTGACTGTAATATCAATATAACCTCGATCGATATCTCATAATTTCTACGGTTATTATACGAATTTTTAATATCGATAAAAATAAGTGTTGAATAATGATATAATGATGAGCAATAATAATATTAACGCACAATTTCCTGTAATGACCTAACAAGTCATTACATGAAGATAATCAGTTCCATATACAAAAGTCGGCACGGCAACTTATCGACGCGGCGTAAAATAGGCTCCGATTTACAATCTGCATTTTCATAACTTAGGCAAAGATTACGACAGCAAAGTATGGCAAGCAAATGTGCATAATTCAGAATTATTGTTTTTTTTTTAAAGTACTTGCATTAAATTGACACGGGCACAGAGCCGGAACCATGTAGAATCGACACAACTGGGATTGATTTAAGCTCATTTTGGAATTGCCGTGTCAATTCTTTGCCATTACAGATACTGTGGATTCTCTGCCTCATTTCTTTTAACGGTAATTCAGTTCTACTGAAATAGCAACAGTTACGTTCTTTTTTAAAGGTACTCATTTCTTGGATGCCAAATTAACTAATATTTCCAAAATTTAAGTTAACACGTTTAACAGTATTTTAAGCCATGATTCAAAAGCTTCGAAAAACGCACGAAGATACGAATTTTAGAATTCTGAATGTTTTACGAAATTTTTCGGATTCAGTGTTTCGAAAATTCGAAAACGCGAATGTTCCATCCGAGTTATGTAAAAGAGAAATATAGACTGAATAGTAATTAAATTGATTTAAAAAGAAAGGAAGAAAGGAAATAAATCTGAGAGAATTCAGATATAAATATCGCACCAGAGCACTTTTTAAGGTTTTTTACGCTTTCGCAGAGCTCGCTTCTCATCGATTTGCTCAAATGCTAAGAAAACATTGTTTGCCTTTTAAACTTGATTATTAAATATCATTTTCTTCGCCCTTACGCCACATAAAAATTCAAGAGCAAAATCACAATGTTATTTTTAGAATTACAGATATAGTGAATCCGCGGGAAAGTGCGTGGGGTATAGCATAGTCCACGCCAACAAAAAAGTGGAATATTCCTAACTTATCAAACTGAAATTCTGTGCTGCATGTAGTGGTTGAGTAGCATGTAGTGGTTTCTAGCAGTGGTTGATGTTCAGAATCGCTTTTCCGTTGCCTGTGTGTTTCGGAAAAAAAATTTATCAGTATTTTGTTGCAATAGGAATATGACACCTTCTCGCAGGCGGTTTTAAAGTATTCGAAATTAAATTTTTAAAGATTTCTAAGCGCATTATGGCAAAAAGAATGACTCCTTATGAATTGGAGATGCAACGGCTTTCGAGATTTATTAGAAATATTTGAAAGTGATGAAGATTGCATTTCGGAAACTGAAGATGAAAATAAGAATATTTTCTACACCGTTTGGTTTTGAAAAAGATAAAACATTAATTTCTTATGTTCCTAAAAAAGGAAAAACTATTCTGATGCTTTCAACATTACATAACAATGATGCTTTACATCAGGGCTGGCCAACAAGTCGATTGCGAAGTTCATTTTGGTCGATCGCATGCAATTTTAAAAGTAGAAACTGATTACATGGCATGATAAATAGAGAACCACGTTTTCAATTACAATTAGGGCAGCATTAGTACGTTTTGTTTACAATGCACTAGAGTAGACTCATAAATGAGCAGTGGAACTGAAATTATTTTACAAAGCAATCCATGTTTTTGTTAGGTACAGAATTCTGGCGATATAGAAACTTTGTTCTTTAATATAAGGCGGCATCAGCGTGAATTTTATCACTCTATTTCCGACACCTCAAATAATCCCAGGATTGGGAAATCATACGTACATAACCACATAGGAAAATCCTTAAATGAAGAGAAAAATGAAGCACTAGCCTCTTAAGTTAGCAAAGAACTACTAGCAGCCGAGGTATTTGAAAATGAAAATTTAAAGATGATTTTTGGAAGTATATTAATCGAAAAAAAATATCCAAGCACCACCAAATGTAGAAAATATATTTATTTCTTGTTTCGGATCCACTTCCCTCTGCGAATCAGCATTTTCCTACTTGAAGTCAGCGAAGACTAAACGACGTTTTGTGTTGACTGATGCATATACTGAAGACTCTTTAATATTAGTTCTGTCAGGATATACACCTAATTATGATTCTTTAGTTAAAGACATGAAAACTCAATCTTCTCATTAAGTAATAAAATATATTCTTTTTCTTTCTCTTCGATTTTTTGCTAACATTGTCAATTAATAATTTTGGTGCTTAAGTTTATCCGGATATTTAACTTTTAGTCCATAAACCGTCTGTTTTGTAATGTAAAATACATGTATAATAATAATTTAACATATTAAGTATTTTGCACCCCCTCTCGCCCTCTTTAAAATAGGCCGGTGACAACGGGTCGGTCGCGATGCATTTTTTAGAACAAAATAGATCTTTTGTACAAAAGTTGACCACTTCTGCTATAGATGATACTAATGGAGAAAACGAAACGTCAGAAATTATACGTTTTTATAATATGATTAAGGAACCAGGGAATACTGTTGGTGAAATGTCAGCAAAGTTTTCAATTGCCAGAATAACAAGGAGGTGGCCAATGGTAATTTTCTTTTCTGCACTGAATGTTGCGGCAACGAATGCTCGAATTATATTACTTTTAACTGCTAATCCATCAACTAGATACAGAAGCAGGTGTCTGTTTTTGAGGGACTTAACATTACAATTAATAAAAAAAAGTATTGAACAACGATTAAAGATTAATACTTTACCGAGAAGCCAGCCGTACTGCAATCAAAAGAAGAGCAGAAACTTCGACGAATAATTCAAATGAACATATGGAATTCAAAGCAACTAAGTATAAAAGATCTAATGAATGCCCTCAAGCCAAGGACAGAAGACCGCGAATGCAATGTTTAAAATGTGAAACCTTTCTGTGCCAAGAACACGTGAATGCACTTTGTTCAAAGTTGAAAACATATAAAATAAGCATTGTGTATTAGAGATGCAATAAAACTTAGAAGTATGATGTTTATTTTGTTGTTATTTTCATTTATCTTAATTTTAACTCTCTATAAGCTTATTTTGAAAATTTATTTTTTGTAACCCAAGTATTATTCACGTATTATAAAAGAAAAACAGGTTTAAAACTAGATAAAACTACTTTACCGTATTTTAAATACTGGAGTATGTGGTACTCCATGCACCCACTCTAGTAACTTTTCTTGATGGGCTTTCCGCCGGGTTAAATATTATCATTAATGTTTTCCAGTTTTTCCTCAGTTCATTATGTTACTGTTCAGTTTTCTTAGTAAGATAACTCATACAACTTTTATTTGCTGTATTGTTATTAACTTCTTGTGTTTTTAACTTTATTTATTTAGCATCACTTTCTTCGCACTTAAACCACAGAAAATTCAACAGCGAAACCTTAAAATGTTTTAAAACATTAGAACTCTTGATAGAGTATTAAGTGCTGTCAAAAATATTTTTGCATTCGTTATAGCCTTACTTTAAAAATAATACACAGCGATAACATTTGGTAAAAAAATCCTTTTATTTGTGTTGCCACACAAGTTTATATATATATGTAAGATATAAGAAAATACGCTAGCTGTTTTAAAAACTAAATAGCGATCTTAAAATTAACATTCTAAATTTGGTGATCTCCTCTTTAATTCATCTGTTCTCCCGAATTCGAAATCTTTCGACATTATGTAACGCTGCTTGAAAAGTGCAAACCAAAACTAATATTAACCAATCATAGCTGTCTCTAGAATCGCCACTTCTCTGGCGTAAATACTCTGGTGAGCTAATTACGTCATTTCCCTTCTGCTAGCTTCCAAGGAACTCCTCGCTTTGCTTCCCTGTGTAAAGTGCCTGCGTCTTAATTCTAAGAATCAATATAAATAGCAATCTATCATCTTTCATTATGATTGAGTCATAGAAATGTATCGGATTTCATTATTACTGGATAAACATCTATGGAGATGATTTTATATGTGTAACAGTAAAGATTGGAAATTCTCCAAGTTCATGTTTTATAATCTTCATCTGTAAGTCTTCACGCTCAGCTACAACGACTGCAAGCTAATTCCTCCTTCTATGCTCATCGAAATCATTACACATATGTAAGAAAGTATTAACATTTTTTAAGAATTTAAAAGAAAAAATATATCATCATATCCCAGGAAAATATTCTATATTATTTCTATATTATTCCCTTTCCCTATATAATTTTTTCTTCGGATAGGATATTTTTTTTAAGTTCTTAAAAAAGTATTAATAATTTCTTAAATTCAGTCTTGCACCTCAAACGCTGGAATTTTCTTATTTTCATTTTTATTTTATTTATTATTAAAACTTATATGTTATGCATTATTTCTTTAAAAATATAAATGGCCATAATATTTGGTAGCAACATCATTTTATTTGAAAAGTGATACACGCGGAAAACATGTCTAAATTATTATTTTTAAAGTACTTGGATAGGATCGACACAACTGGAATCCAAACTAGTTTTTGGGGTTCAGTGCCGATTCTCCGCCGATAGAGAAACTGTCGGCCCCGCGACGCATTCCTTTATTGGTGATGGAGATCCAATCAAATTGCAACAATCGCTTTCTTTTTTTCAAAGTTTTAAGTTCAGACGTTTAAATAGCATTTAAATTATTATTCGAAAGTTTCGAATGAGGAAAAAAAGCGGGAAGTTTCAACATTTAGTACCTCGAATTTTTCGCGAAATTCTTTGGATTGAAGGTTCCGAAAATCCAAACACATACTCAAAGGATATTCCATGCTAGTTATTACAAAAAATCTGATATATACACCACATGACTTCCTTCTACGGAATATTAAATTATACGCAGTTTTCCTCCATTACATTTTAAGTTATTGAAGTGAATTAAATCTACTTTGTCGATAGCCCATAAACCACAATAGCTTTTTAAAATTCACCATATTTATTTACCATAGTGATACTCTGGTGATACGTTCACTTAACAGCGTTGCATCTCATTCATGTGCTGTTCAAATATTATAATAAGTCTGAAACGACATATAAAAGAAATTAAACAAATAAAAAATAAACAGTTTTTTACAGACGTTTTCAGCGCTGCTTGCCTAATGCGCATGCGCTACTCGTAAACATTCTCCTCCGTCCGAGACAGACTGGCGACAGTATTTTCTGCTAATATGAAACACTTATTTCCTCGAATTTCGTAAGAGATGTATTTCTTATCGAATAATTCAGTTCTCACTTGGCGCCAAAGCAAAAAATAATAAAAACACAAAATATCTTCATTAAAAATTTAAAGATCTAGAAAAACATAAAATACCAAATACAGTTAAAAAATTTAAAAAAAAATTACAATTAAAATAAAAGTTGCTACGTAATTCGGCCAATGAGCAAAGAGACAGATTCTTCGGTGCACAAAACTTAAAGTTCACTTTTGGTCTCACTCGACAAAAAGACACTGGAAGCGTAGAAACTGATTTAATTTGCTACGGACGCTTTGCTGAGTCAATACATGAGATAATTTAATAACTTAAATGATAATTCCAGAATGGATTAAGCATAATTTAATTCGCAATAATAAAAGAAGATGTTACTTTGTTGCTGCGAAGCTTAGTTTCTCTAAATTGGCAACAAATCCACTATTCTGCTAAGTTTCAAATGTAAACAAATATGGCTGCCATGAGAAAATTGATTAGGTTTAGCCGCACTTAAACAACTTTTAAACTGTTGATAATTCTGAAAATCTTGCATGCAGATTTACTAAAACTACGGTAAAAACAGTTAAGCTTAGCCGCACTTAAACAACTTTTAAATTATTGATAATTCTACAACTATAACATGCAGGTTAACTAAAGGCATAAAAACCTTAACCGGCAGATAAGAACAATATAATTCAATCGTTTTTAAAGCAAAAAATGCGCGATTGACCAACGTACAAGAATAAAAAAACTGAGCTCATTGAAACGAGTAACAAAGTGGATATATATATATATATATATATAAATTTATATACTTTTGAGACGGCAGATTGCAACCAAAATAGGAGTTGCACATCTACATGTTATAGCAGTCCTATATACAAAATTTCAACGTTCTGAGACTAATCGTTTTTAATCGTTTGCGATGCATACGTACCGACGCCACTAAAAAATCTCTTCTGAATCCATTTTAAACCAGTTTTATAACTCGTTTGGAAAAAAAGAGGCCTTTATTCTGTCCTTATGTACAGATGTTATGCAAAAACATCGTTAAATTGCATTCGATAGAGGTCAAAATGCCTATTTTCGTTGAAATATGATATCCCAAATTTTTCGCAATTACAGTACTTCCTTTTTACTTCTTTGAAGAAAGTAAAAAGGATACAGAGAGAATTAAAAAATAAATTAATAATAAAAAAGCACAGTGAAATGTACCATGATGACACTTGACAAATTACATTATTATTTTCCAAGTTAAGAATTTCCATTAATATTTAGGGGGAGGAAATATAATAGAAACAAATCTGATATGGACACCATAAGACTTGCACGGCCTACTATATTATACGGATTTTGCTGCACTTCATTTAAATGTATTTCATGGAATTATTCTAACTTAATTAACCGATATCTCAAGGCAAAGGTAAAAACTGCAAATTTGTATATTGTTGCGTGCGTACGGGTTCGTTATGGATTGAATGCACAAGTTGTAAAAAGTTAACAAAAATATATTCTTTCCCCAAGAAATAAATCAAAATGCTGAAATATTTCTTCAGAGATATTCGCACAATATCACAATATCTCAAACGTTTAACAAAAGCTCAGTTCAAAACAGATAAAATAATTTTATCTCACAACGAAATCGCTACAATCAATGACAGCATTAAGTAAACAAACAGCAGTTCGCTTTTGAAAGCTACAACTACAACAACAACTGAGATGAGGTGTTTCAATTCGGCTTTTATAAGCTTTTTAATTATCACTAGAACAATCTCGATTTTTCTAGATGACAACAGTAATTACAAGATATTTATTTATTAAACATTAAATGCACGCGCTCTTTTCTTTTTTTTTTTTTTTTTTTTTTCAACGCAGCTTTCGGTTCAAAAAATCGTCTGCGTTGCACGGGAAATATAAAGCAATTTTATTTACAATTCTAAATAAATAGTCAAATAAATATGAAATCCGTAACAATATTAAATATCCGATTAGTTTTTGTCTTACGGGAGTCAAAATTCTTATAATTTTCTTTTTCCATAACGAGTACATATCATTTTCAGATATAAGTATAGGAAAAGGGAGATCGTATTAAAAGTTAGATTTCGTTATTTGTAGAAAATTAATTTTTTTTATTCGACTTTGTCAGAATATGCACATTCATTTAAAACACTTCAATCATTGAAAGTATATCACTGCGATCTTACGAAAATTACTGCGAATTGCAGTAAAAAAGTGAGATGTTATAGAAGTGGCATATACAAAATTTCAACGTTTTCGACCAATCGTTTTTAAGTCATGCAAGATACATTCGTATCTATCTACGTACATACATACTTACAGATATCACGAAAATAATTCCCTTTTGAATCCGTTTTACAATCCGTTTCGGGGGGAAAATGTCCTTTATCCTCTCCGTGCGTATGGATGTCACCAAAATCATCCTTCAGATGGATTTGAGAGCGGTCAAAATGGATATTTTCGTTGAAATATCATATCCGAAATTTTTCGCGATTGCAATACTTCCTTTACCTCCTACAAGGAAGTAAAAAGTAGTAACACAAGTTAAATAATACGTAACTAATTAAAATTTATAATTCACATTTTAATTTTTAAAACATTTTTTAAAAGTAGCACAGCAGTATACATTTAGAATTCCCGATGCAGAGTTAAATATTGGCATACATTTTCCAGTTTTCTTCAGTCTTTTCTCAGTTCCTCATATCAATGTTCAGTTCCTTTACAAAGAGGTCTTTACAAAACGTTTTTCACTATTTTTGTTATTAACGTTTTGCGTATTTACTTTATCTTCTAAATACGACGTTTTTGGGGCTTATGCCATATAAAATTCGATTCAACAGTAAAATCACAAGATATTTAAAAACAGCATATCTTTAAAACTTCCGATAGAGTCACGCATGCTGGAGATAAAATTGCTTTATTCTGTACAGTGTTACCAGTACTCGTTTTGAAATCGTTAGGTCTGTTAATCGCAAATCCGTTAAAGTTTTACAAAATATGAAATTTATATGTAGAAGAATGTCGGTGTGTTTGCGTGTTTGTTCGCGATTAACTCAGTCACTACTACAGCTACCGTCCCCAAACTTTCTACAATTCTTTTCTGGGTTCTGGAAAAGGTCGACGTCTAATGTTTCAAAAAGAAAAAAAAAAAAAAGAAAGTTGAAACATCAGAGATATTTATTAAAAACACTAATTTTTGCCTTTATTTTTCCGAGTGGCAACAGTCTCACACACTGAATATAAAAATCTGCTTTATTTCGAGAAGTGTTGCCACTGCTCGCTTTCAAATTGTACAATTTGTTAAGAAAAAATTTCGAAGTTTTACAATGAAATAAAAATAGAATTGTGAAACATTAAATGCATTATTCCCGATTTCAAAAGAGTGGGAAGCCATTTCGACTATTACTATCTTCGTACGACTTTAATTAGCCGAGATATTAATTAAAAACTCCAAAAACTGTAATTTTCGAACTCATTTTTTCCGCGTGGCAACACTCTCGCGCGTTGGAGATAAAAATGGTGTATTTCGAAATGTGTTGCTACTGCTCGCTTTCAAGTCGTGGAGTTTGTTAATCAAAAATTTCAAGTTTTTCAAAATCTACATATATAAAGAAAAATGCTTGTTTGTGTGTTTATTCGCGTTATTGATTTCTGATCAATTACGATCAATTTTTTGCCACATTCAATGGACTAAAATTGAATATAGGTGAAATATTGGATGGAACTTGAGCTTTTACGATCATCTGATTAGAAAGACGAAAACCATTAAAAACTGCGTGCCGTTATTACTGATATAATGAGAGAGAATTAGTTTATTTTTCTATGGAAAATTTTATGTGGGTTCCATAACACATCAAACTGAAAAATGTATGATTATGAACCATATTTTTTGTATGTTTATTAGCGAAGGATTACAGCGGTATCGTCATCTGTGTTGTTAGATACATTACTCTCAACTTTCTTCGGGTACTTCGCTAATAGATAATAAAACAAATTTGAAATTCAAAATTCGGTCTTCCAGGTGCCTATGTTCGAGTGGGTTCAAATTGCTGAGTTTAATAGTAAAAAATTCATAAAAATTTTACAAAATATGAAATATAAAATCCGAAATTCAAAATTCGCCCTTGCAGGTGAATATTTTCTGGTGTAGGATTATGTTATTCAAAATTTGATGGCTTTAGATACCGTCATTTTTTCAACGTGCATTATTCAAAGTTTGATGGCTGTACATACCTTTGTTTTTAGTCCAAAGGGGCTTTGTCCCTGAAGGACTATTGTTTCCGTTTTGCGATTTTGCGTTGAATCACTATAAACGGTTGTATCACTTTTCAAATTGTTGCCACCAAAAATTATCGCCCTGTATTATATTTAAAGAAATTGAATAATGAAGAATGTGTATAAATGTATGTATATTTCTCCAAATGTGATAAAACAACGGTAGCTAGAGCCATCCAATTTTGAATAACGTTACGTTTAAACCCTAATATGTGCATCTGGAAGCCCAAATTTGGAATTTGGGATTTGTTTTGTTATCTGTTTCATATTTTGTAAAACTTAAACGAATTTTTGATGAACAAACTCAGCGATTTAAAAGCGAGCAATGGCAACACGCTACGAAAAAAAAAACAACATTTTTATCTCCTGCGCGGAATTCGTATCAGAAATTCTAAAGATATGCTCGTTTTAAATTATTTTGCGATATTGCTGTTGAATTGAATTTTATGCAACTGAATGAAGTGCGAACAACATGATATTTAATAAATAAAGGTAACACACAAAACGTTAGAAAAAACGCCCCTTTAGACGTAATTTAAAATTCGAAACCTTTCAGATTTATATATATATATATTTTAGAATGCGAAAAACATACACGCATTCACGCAGATTATTCATTATTTAAATTCTTTAAATATAATACTACATATAGGGCGATAATATTTGGTGGCAACAAATTGAAAAGTGATACAACACATTAAAATGCGGTTTAAAAACTAATATCGCATTCGGGACTAGCGTACCTTTTGGACTAATAAGTAAAAAATACGAAAATCGAAGGGAGGGGAGAAGAGATATTAGCGTAAAAAACTTAATATCCCCATATTCCTCGAAATCTTTTCTAAATTTACTGAAAATAATTGCTGAAATTCAAGTAATAATAATGTTAATTACTGTTTTACTCATCGATAAATGCATTTCTTTTGTTTTAAGAAAGCAATCATACGTTTAATTATAACAGTAAATTTTAATCTGGCAGAAATTCTATCAGAAAGTCACTTGCAGCAGAGCTCTGGGAAGGTTTACCTTCCACAACAACGGAATCTCTATTTACAGTCGGATCACCCCAAACGAAAGTGTCGTCAGCCATCCCTCGACATTCCATCAGTTGCGAGATTTCACGAATTGATTAGAAAATCGCCCTCGGGGCGTTTAAACAGATATTTCGAATCCACCGTCCGACACGATCGCGGGCGTTATCATTAGCCGACGCAAGATCGCGCGCTGTTTGGATTGCCCACTTCATAAACTGCGTCATTTAGATAGCGACATCGATAGCAGCGGATCTATGACCCACGGGGATCGCTACCTCCTGCTTGCAGTTTAAACAACGCTTCCGCCGCCCTAGTGTGATATATTGGTTGGCGGTTTGAAATGTCGCTGTCAGAATTTCGGAGACGCGAAATGACTTTTCGTGGGTGTTATACGAACGTGTCAAAATAGGGGTTGGGAAGTCGTCTTATTAAGTCTGGAATTTAGCTTCTGCAACTCTGCGTGTGTGTTTATATGCTGGATTTTGGACGCGGAGTGGTTGCTGAATACAGTTTGTCGAATCTGGATGTCATGATGATGACAGGCATGACGATACTAATGATTCTGAAGCTAGAATCATTAGTGTCTATCATCCTCGGAACCATTAGTAGTTTCATTTCGTTTTTACTTTGGACTTGAGTACGGCTTAATGTTCTGAAATTAGATGCGACGAAACTTCTGGAAGGCAGAGAAAGTTAAACAAATGTAAATAAATAAGTAATGAAAAAAGTAATATTAAAAAAAATCTGAAAACTTTCAGATTTTACATTACGCCCAAAGGGGCGTTTTTTCAACGTTTTGTGTGTTACCTTTATTTTTTAAATATCATGTTCTTCGCACTTAAACTTTAAAATGCAATTCAACAGCAATATCGCAAAATAATTTTAAAATGAGCATATCCTTATAATTTCCGATGCACAGTCTCACCGGCTAGAGATAATTTTTTCTGTTTTCCCGTACAGTGTTGCCATTGTTCGCTTTGAAATCGTTCAGTTTGTTAATCAGAAATTCGTGAACGTGTGTTGCAAAATATGAAATCGATTATAAAACGAATTCCGAATTCGGACTTCCAGATGCCCATATTCGGTGGAGAATTATTTTATTCAAAATTTGATGGCTCTAGTACAGTTGTTTTATAACAATGCGAGAAGCATATCTACATTTATGCAGATTCTTGATTATTTAATTTCTTTAAATACAACACAGGGTGATTATATTTGGTGGTAACAAATTGAAAAGTGAAACGCACATTTAAAGTTTTCAATGCAAAATACCAAAACCAAATTAATAGCCCTTCAGGGCTAACGCCCTTTGGGCTAAAAATCTGAAAGGTTCAGATTTTAACGGTCGCCCAAAAAGATTGTTAAGGTTTTTTATGCTCTCGCTGAGCTTGCAGTCTAGCAGTCTACTGTTGCATTCGCTCCTGGTAAACCATTTCTTTTTGTCTTTTTAGCTTTATTATTAAGTATAATTTTGTTCGCACTTACTCAAAATCACACAAATTTCAAAAGTAGCCTTGTAGCATATGTCTAGAATTCCTGTCTAGAATTCAGTTTATCATGTCAATATTTATTTTCTTATTATAGTAAAATACTTGTTGCAGAGGTGATCGCCTGCTGAAATTGTTTCCCATGAAAGGTTTCATTATACTAATAAAAAAACACACGTTGCGTCACTTTTTCCCAGTACGGAGGAAATCAAATATTAATGTTTCAAATTTGAAAAGGACACGACCTCTCTGAGACTTAAAACAAAGATCTCTACTCATTTCCCTCAGGTTTTATTTCCATGATCCGCCAACTGTTTCACTTCACATTCATTTATATCTTTCTAAATACAGCATTTCTCTGAAGAGTCCCTTATCAGATAATCATTATTCTTCGAAACGTTTTCTTTTGGAATCAAGACACACCAGCGGCCAAGCGGTAAAGTCACTGAACATTGGTAGTTTAATTCGTGGTTCGAGTCCCGGGCGTTTTTGTGGTTTTCCCCACGTGTAACGTGTATACAAGCTAGTTTCCCTTAGGAAGTCCTCCACGAAGGCATCCCTTCCCTTAACGAGATATCTGTCGAGTGCTTTGCCATAATTAAATAAATCAAACCACACTTTTGGACTTAAATAAAAATTATTTCTTCGATACTGTAATATATATGAAAAAAATTTTTGCTATTAAAAAGAACAAACATTTTTTTTTTTGCTTCAGATAAATACCATTATGCTATAGAAACAACTTTTATATTCAAGTATTAGTTAAAATAACCTGTTGGCTGTTATAAATTGTATGTATTTTAATCTCTAAATCAGATAGATGTATTTCTAAAAATAAAACAAAGATTTAAGCTATTAAGAAATGCGGATATTGCTTTTAAATCGCTCAGTTCTTTAAGCAGTAGCGGTGGGATTTAATTTGAAAGAAAAATTAAAGATCTTACTTTTTTAAGACAATAATCGAGTATTTACAATGGACAAGACCACGAACATGATAATTAAAGGACCTTATTAATTAACTCAAAGTGGGATCGTAATGTAACATAGGTAATTAATATACGTGGCATAATGTGACATAATTCGTGGTAGCGTAACGTAACGTAACTGTCCAGATTTTTTTGAAAAATTCTGTTAAAGATGTATCTAAAACTAAAATTTGTGTTTACTAACCCTTTTTTTGCTACTCTTGAAGCACCACTACTACAATTTGCTATACTTTTGCTACATATAAAAGAAACAAATAATTTTGACTTAAAAGTATTTTGAAAACATTTTACACTACACGGTTAACATTTAACGACACTCATTCTCCATGCCCCATTTGAATAAGTTCAAAAACATAATTACGATAATGACATATCTAGCGATCAAATTGAAATACGCAAATTGTACTTCCCTTGAAAATATTCTGATACTTAATTCGCCACCATATTTGGTGGCGAATTTATTCGACCGCCGAAATTAAAAAGAGAACTAGATAAATAAAAGAAAATTTCCTTTTTCAAAGATGGCCGCCGCATCAGCGAGCCATTCATTGCTGTTTATTATTAGCTGAGGGCTCGAACAGCGCGGAGTAATTAGCGTTTTTCGTGGCATTAGCGCGCCAGCGAGTTTCTTTAGGCAAACATCTTTTGTATGAGATTGTTGGAAGTGTGTTATGTAGTATGTGTATATCTAAGCGAAGTGAATGGGCGATGTTTACGGAGTGGAGGCACAATGGCTTTTGTGAGCGTTCTGATTCTTGAGATTATGTATGTGTGGGTATACGGCGGTGCTACGAATTGAATTGAAAGCCCCTGGGTAATTTGAACCCCCTGCTGTGTAATATGCGAAAGGGAAGGGGTGCCATAGTTGGAAGATTATCGCCTTTTTTTGAGTTTTTTAGTGCTATTGAAGTACTTCTTTTAAACTATTAACAATTTGTTCTCCAAAAGTTTGATTATTTCCGAAACAAAGCACTGTAATCGTAAAAAATTTTGGTCACCAGATTTCAACAGAAATATCTATTTCCGGATCCATTTTGACTATTTTTTGTGTGATGTCTTACCTGTGGACAGAATAAAGGTTTCTTTATTCCAAAATGGACTGTAAAATAGATTCAAAATGCATTTTTTGTGGTATCTGTACGTACCTACGTACGTATGTATCTCGCATAACTCAGAAACGATTAGCAGTAGAGCGTCGAAATTTTGTATATGGGACAGCTATAACATTCAGTTGTGCACCTCCCCTTTTTTAGTGGAATCGGCAGTACCAAAAGTTGATATAAATATATATATATATGTTAGATATATATAAAGTTAAGAAAGAGCAAAAATTAAGGTTATCTTGTCGAAGGCAAATAGTGTAGGTTGAGGAATATTTAAGAGGTCTTAAAAGTATACATATGTATACCCATTTCCTTTACCGGGGTTAAAAATGCTTACCCGGCCTTTATTTTCACAAACGTTGGGCGTCCTCATACGCTTCTAGTTAAGGAAGTGTTTTAAATGATGATAATATTCATATTTTAGCAATTTCATATTAAAAAAATTAATTTTGGACAAATAATAAAATTTAACTTTAATGTCTTCCGGTTTATACTTATATTTGAGAACGTTTTATATTCGTTATGAAAGAATAAAATTATAAGAAGTTTGACTACCATACGACAAGATTGATCGAGATGTTTAGTTTTAAATTTTGCTACTTTCGATGTCCTTTTCGACTGGCCTTGAAAGATTGATCGATTAAGTTGGATAATTCGAAGACATAAATTTACATGAAGTACGGAAAAAAATGCATATAATTCAATAGGCCGTACGAGGAAGTCACGAGATACCCAGATTAGTTTTTTTTTAAATTTTCAAATATAGACGAATTCAGTTCAGAAGTTGGATCATTTTCGACAAAGGATAAGACTCGTCAATCAGTTTTTTTTTTTCTGTAGAAAGACACATGCGGCAGATTGATACTTCCGCCAAGGAAACTTACTTTCTTGATTATATAACCGTTATTCATCTGGATTTATGTACAGAAGCGGCGATAAAAGCAAAAAACTACTTGAACATCTTGCTGTTTAATTGCCTAATAGACACCTTCAAATTAAAAGTTTCATTCTTGTTTCTGTATCATTCTGTTTCAGCTCCTTGTATATCTCCTCCTTAATCACCTGACAGCCGTTCGTTAAGAATTCACAGCGAATCACTAAAGTCATTGGTCATTTACATGTTTCCTTACCAAAAATGTTACTCAGAGTGCATCACAAGGAGTTACCAGTATTACACACTTGTGAAGAGGGGAAAGGGAGGAAAGAGTAACACAGCATAACATCCCAGCCTAGCGGAGAAGTCGAAGGTATAACTTTAGCTTTGGCCTAGAAGTCAGTATCCGATAACCATTATTCCGTTTAGGCGTTTTGTTTATTTTGTTTATTTAAAAGATGTTTTACGTTTAAAAATGTTTTACTACTGCGATATATTACACCGTAAAAATCATAAAGTTTATACAAAATATCTGAGTTACAAAAATAAATATATATATGTAAATAAAAATTAAAAAAAAAATAAATAAATACATTAAAAAACCTGAAAGCTTTCAGATTTTACATTAGACCCAAAGGGGTGTTTTTTTAACGCTTTGTGGGTTACCTTTATTTATTAAATACCCTGTTCTTTGCATTTAAACCATAAAATTCAATTCAACAGCAATATCGCAAAAAAATATTAAAATAAGAATATCTTTAAAATTTCCGATACACAGTCTCACGCGCTGGAGACAATTTTTTTTTCTTTTTTTTTTCCGTATAATGTTGCAATTGCTCGCTCTGAAATCATTGAGTTTGTTAAGCAAAAATTCGTTAAAGTTTGACAAAATATAAAATATATAATAAAAAAAATTCCAGATTCTGAATTTGGGCTTCCAGCTGCCCATATGTGGGTGGAAACGTACGTTATTCAAAACTGGATGGTTTCAAGGACCGTTGTTTTATCACATTTGGAGAAACACATATATATTTATGCAGATTCTGCATTATTTAATTTCTTTAAATATAATACAGGGCTCTAATATTTGTTGGAAACAATCTAAAAAGTGTGTAAGGTTTTAGTTAAACTAACCAAGTTTATTTTAATTTAAATCTTTTCTATCTCCTCTCTGCTTCAACTTCCTGTCAGAAGAAGCGCGCGTTTTTAGCTTATGCTAATTTTTGAAGTTCAGCCAAGCACTATTTAAGCCAGAGGTAGAAACCTCTCGGTGTGTGAGAGCTTTGCCTCAGATCACGGTCACGCTGCTCAACGTTCGCCTGACCAGCTAGCAGTTTAAATTTATAAGCCATAGTGCTTACTACGTGATTGCATTGTAAAATAAATTAAAGTGCGGTAGTATTTAGTATACCTTGCTACGCACCCTTTTAGATAGAGGCCAACTTCCGCGAATTGCTCTGCGAAGCAAAGTTTAATTTAAGTTCTATTTTAATTTATTTAAATTTATTTGATTGTTAAGTTCGACCAAAGTGTGGTCTGTTACGTTCTGTATCTCTCCCGAATTGGGAGGTTTGTATTTAATAGTGATTGAATAAAAGAGGATTTCAAATCCCTTCACGTGCAGTTATTCTCCAGCCCAGCAGTTACATCAGAACATAGCGTACCTTCCGCTCCCTGTTCCAGTTCAGGACTTAGAACGTAAGGATAAGAACCCTTTACAGAATTTACCATGTTCTCAAAGAATACACACAGAATGCTAAGTCCTGATAGTGGCGCCCGCACAAAAAGAAGAGGATGGCCTCAACAACAAGAAGACGAACCTGAGACACCTGCTGTACCTGTCCAGAATCCTGAGATAGCACCTCCTGGCATAGAAGGATTCGGCTACATCGTACAAACCATGCGAGCAGCCATGAAGCCAGCGGCAAGTTTTGACGGCAAGACAGCCGTAATCAATTTCCTGGAAAAGCTAGACTCCCACTTCATGCTATATCCAGTCCACGAATTTCAGAAAGTCGCTCTTGCTACCAGCGCTTTGAAGGGCCAAGCGCTAAGTTGGTTCAAGTGCATCGGAAAGAATCTCTTGGGGGAACCAGGAAGCCCCACATACACGTATGAAAATTTCAAGAATTCTCTAGTGAAAGCATTTCCCGTGGTGCGAGATCGAGCCAGATTGGAAGCTGAACTGTTTAGCCGATACCAAGAAAGAATAGAAGATTTGTCTAATTTTATTTTGAGGAAAATTCAAGTTTTCAAGCTTTTGTATGGAAGTCGCCCGGATCCTGAAATTATTCAAGTTATACTTCCTAGGCTACTGCCCCAAGTTCAAGATTTCATCGAACTAAGAAATCCAACAACATTAGACAGATTATTTGAGCTCGCGGTACAATTTGAAAGCCGAAGAACAGCCGACAACGAACGACGACGCCAATTTGAGCGAAGAAGTCAGTGGAGTTCGCCAAGACCGCAGCAAAAGCAAAATCAAAGTTACGGGAATAAGGCGAAGCAATGGCCGAAGAAAGATGTGTCTCCTAAAGCGAGCGGCGAACGAAGGGAATTTAATAGAAGAACAAGCAAAGATTCCGAGGGCAACCAGAAGAAAAAGAATTTAAACTAAGAGGGATTTCTTCGAGGAAGGTGAAGAAGTCCGAAGCAGCGCAAAACCCTTCCAAAATCAATTTAAACACCGTGGTCGTTAAGAATTTGAGTTTGCCGAAGATTGAAGTTCTAATCAACAACATACCGGCGACAGCCCTCTTGGATACAGGAGCCCAAAGCAGCTTCGTATCGGAAAGATTCTTTAAGAAGCACTTTCGACGTTACAGAATTTTTAGTGCAAGAGACACGGATGTCATAGCGGCCCAAGGAGAAAAATGTAGCTGTTTAGGAAAAGTACCATTGTTCGTGCGTATCAACAACGAACAGGTAAGAATCCTGTTTTATATTGTGCGTAACCTGCAGACTTGTATTATTCTAGGTGTGGACTTTTTTAGTTTGGCAGAAGCAAAAATTGATTTCAAGGGGGGAGAACTAACATTAAATATGAAGCCAATTGAAGCGAAGAATGATAAGCCCCCGCAGCTGGACTTGGAACATTTACAAGCAGAGGAAAAAGAGAAAATCCAAGGTCTGGTAAGTCACTTTGCGAATTTATTTAGTGATGTACCAGGCTTTACGCAGGTGGTGAACCACGACATTGACACGGGGGACGCTCAGCCAGTTAGGCAAAAGCCATATAGATATGATAGGACAAAAGAAGAAATAATTGAACATCATATTAAAGAGATGTTAAAGAATAAAATCATCACGCCAATTTCTAGCAGTTATGCTAGCCCCGTTGTCCTGTGTAAGAAAAATAATGATTACCCGATTACGCACCCGAAGCGGTGGCGTTTTGCTATAGATTATCGCAAGTTAAATTCAGTTACAAAATATCCTGTATATCCGTTGCCGATAATTGAAGAAATTATTCGAAATATTTCGTCTACAAAATACATGACTACATTAGATCTCACGAGTGGCTATTTTCAGATTGGGGTAAAACCCGAGGACGTACACAAAACCGCGTTCATAACGAAATCTGGTACGTACGCATTTCTTAGAATGCCGTTCGGATTATCCGGCGCGCCGGCAACGTTCCAAAGATGTATGGACATCGTCTTAAGACCAGTCCTTGGTAAAAGCACTTTCATATATTTAGACGATATTATAATTACGAGTAGTACTCTAGAACAACACTTACAAGATTTAAGAAAAGTATTTTCATTGTTAAACGAAGCTGGTTTAAAGATAAATGCGTCTAAATGTAAATTTGCCGCAAAAGAGTTACGTTATTTAGGATTTAAAATTTCCCAAAAGGGAATCGAAACGGATCAGTCAAAAATAGTAGCCATTAGAAATTATCCTGTTCCTAAAACAGCGAAGAAATTATCGTCGTTTCTCGGGATGTGTTCATATTACCGGGCTTTCATTAAAGACTTTGCAAAAATAGCTGAGCCACTGCTAAAGTTGAAAAGAAAAAAAGCTAGGTTTTCGTGGTCAGCAGAAGCCAACTTGGCGTTTCAAAAATTGAAAGACGCATTGACTCAAGCTCCCGTCTTAAAATTTCCAGAAGGGGATAAAGGATTAGAGATTTCAGCGGACGCTTCAGATTTCGCGATTGGTGCAGTGCTTTCCCAAAATGGTCAGCCCGTGGCTTTTTTCAGCCGAACATTAAATGAAACCCAAAGAAACTATTCCGCAACAGAGAGAGAAACTCTCGCAGTGTTAGCATCAGTACAGAAATTTCGTGTGTTCTTTGGAAGTTCTCCAGTAACTGTATATACCGACCACGCGGCGGTCACTAGACTCTATTCTGGAAAAAATTTATCACCCAGATTAATAAGGTGGGCTCTCAAATTACAGGAATATAACCTAATAATTAAACATACGCCGGGAAAGGAAAATGTTGTGGCAGATGCTTTAAGCAGAATTAACTTAGATGAAAATGGAAGTGTAATTAAGATAGCCATGTTAACATCCAAAGTATTAGATTCTCGTGAAACAGTAATAGCCGAACTCAAAAAAGATCCGGAGTTCAAAAATATATACAATTATTTGGCCGACCCTGAGAATTTCAATCATCCGGATATTGTGCCGATAAGAAATAGGGCCGAAAATTACGAATTAATTGACGGACTGTTATTCTATACGAAAGCTACTAATGAGAATCATGAATATAGACCGGTTATCCCAGCTAGCATGAGGTTGAATGTATTAGAAGAGTTGCATGATTGTGCCATTTCGGCTCATTTAGGTATAAGAAAAACTGTTCAGAGAGTTCGCGAGGCAGTTTTCTTTCCAGAACTGCAAAAGTTTACTAGGGCGTATGTCCAGTCGTGCCCAACATGTCAATTAAATAATTATGTTAATTTCCGCCCGGCCGGGTTCCTAAATAGTATTAAATCAGAATTCCCAAATCAAATAATAGGCATCGATTTACTTGGACCTTACCCTCGAAGTAAAGTTAATAAAAGCCGATATCTTTTAGTTATAGTGGATCATTTTAGCAAATGGTTAGAGTTAATTCCGTTAAAACGCGCGTCTGCAAAAATTGTAGTAGATTCAATTCTAAATAAGTATATTTTAAAATACGGGGCGCCCCTAAAAGTTATTTCAGACAATGGTCCTCAGTTTGTTAGTAAAATGTTTGAGGAAATGTGTGCAAAACTGGGCATACGTCATCTAAAGATGGTCCCGTATCGTCCGCAGTCAAACATAGCGGAACGGGTGAATAGAAATGTAGTGAAAATAATTCGTAGTTATGTGAAAAACTATCACTCTACCTGGGATAGCCATATAAATGAATTTGCATTTGCACTTAGGACCGCCAAACACGATACTACACAAAAAACACCCGCTGAACTCTTCTTAGGAAGAAAGATCTTGACCCCCCTAGATAAACTGTTCTTTGTACAGGAAAGGGCAGAAGAATTTAAAATGAGTGATATACAAAAGTTAATACGGGAAGCGACGGAAAATATAGAAATGGCCCAAAGAAAACAGAAATTGTACTATGACCTAAAAAGAAGAGAGGTCAAGTACAATGTGGGAGATGAAGTGTTGAAGATTAAACACAACTTGTCAAATGCCCCAGAGGAAAAGGTGGGGAAATTTTTTCCGCGTTTTGAAGGCCCGTTCACAATTGAACAAATTACGGGGGCAGTGGTTATATTAAAAAGAAATGATGGTCAAACGCTCAAAGCGAATGTGGACCAAATAAAACCGTTCTATAATCGCAGCAAAATGGCTGTATTTAAAGATTCGTTTCAGGATCCGAGGCAATCGACTAGCCAGGAAGATATACGTCAGCAAAAACAGCAGGAACCAGCTACAACGGCATCGAAATGTCAGAAGAAGAAAGCTCCCCCCCAACAAAGAAATAAGAACCAAAAAGGTGGTTTCAAAAGAAAGTCTCACGATGCAGGTGAACAAATCTACGAACGGAATTACGAGCGCACCAAGAGAAGAAAGCAGAATGGGCAAGGGAAGCCCAATGTATCCAAAAGAACTGTGGAATCATCGGACAGGTGCCTGAGAAGCAAGAAACGTCGATTGCAGCCTGAGAATCAACTTCCCGAATACAGCAGGAACCAGGACAAGCAACGAGCAAGGGCCCAGGAGAGAAGGGCCCAGTCCACCAAACGTCCAGCGGAGCAACCTCCTCTACAAAGGAAATTGCCGAGGATACAACGACGGAATTTCAAAAGAAAAAGAGACGAGCAGGCTCCGAAAGAACAACGAAAAACGAGGAAACTGAACCAGGCCACAACTTACTCAAGTTTTAAAGATTGGGCCAAGAAAAGGATGGACGATCATAATAAGATAAGTACAATTTCGTATTCAAAAGTTTAGTTAATTTTTGAGTATACTGCAAGTTGCAGGGCTGATTTTACCTCAAGCGAGGTTGACTTTTACGCCAAGTGAGCGATAAGTCCTCATATGGAAAGTAAAATGTTTTGTTAAAAGAAATTGTAATTTTCAAAGATTTAAAATCACTTAATGTTTTGTAAATAGATTAATTCTGTAAAAGCAATGAATTGCTGAAAAGAATATGTTAACTAAATGATTTTGTATGACGCTTTGTCTAAAGACTTGTAAAATGTCTAGAATGAAAATTCGGAAAATTGAAAAACACGATTTAGTCTGTAGACTATTAATTCAATGTAATTTGATATTTCAAGAAAGTACCTTGAGAAAGGAATAGGAAGCACTTGCTGTAAGCTTAGAAATTTAACCTATATTTCTGTAAGCTTAGAAATTTAACCTCTATTTGCATTTCAGGATTGCTATGAAATTGTTAATGTGTTATGAAATGTAACAAATAATATTATGCTAGCAATGCACGTTAAGTGCAATATTAATGTGAATGTTGTGTGCAAACTGCGAATTTGTATGCATGAAAAGTTAAAGATTGACTATTTTAGAATGCAAGTGTTAATTAGGCTCTCCACCAAATACACTTAAAGTGTTAGACATAAAGCTAGTGAGAACCTTAGGATTAGCTGGTTATAGGGCGTTTTTTTCAGGTCTCGTATGTCAAGTTCTAACTAATGTTAGTCGATTGTAGGTGGAAGAGTTGAACACCCCCGAACACATAAAAACCCGCAATGGCGGTTTGCTTTACATCCAACACCGGTGAGAGAGCATACGGGGGAAGAATTTAATTGTGCTTGAATGATAATGTGTGTGTGCAAAATTACACAGGAAAAAAAATAAGGATTTGTACCACTTAGAATTATTCTGTTATTATGTCATACTAAAGTTGTTTTCCTTCCAGATTTTGCTGGAAGGAGTAAGACTGTTTGAAGAATAAGACTTGAAAAAAAAAATGTTGAAGATTGTTGTTCCAGAAAATTTCGTCTGTATTTTACACAAACATATATTGCCTTGTAAGAGTTGGCCTAAGTTTAGAACAGTGAAATTTTCGACTATTTAGAATTGCTAGTTTTCAACATGGTCCGTTTGGACCAAAGTAGTTTAACTATCGCAATTCTGGCGGGAAGTTTGTAAGGTTTTAGTTAAACTAACCAAGTTTATTTTAATTTAAATCTTTTCTATCTCCTCTCTGCTTCAACTTCCTGTCAGAAGAAGCGCGCGTTTTTAGCTTATGCTAATTTTTGAAGTTCAGCCAAGCACTATTTAAGACAGAGGTAGAAACCTCTCGGTGTGTGAGAGCTTTGCCTCAGATCACGGTCACGCTGCTCAACGTTCGCCTGACCAGCTAGCAGTTTAAATTTATAAGCCATAGTGCTTACTACGTGATTGCATTGTAAAATAAATTAAAGTGCGGTAGTATTTAGTATACCTTGCTACGCACCCTTTTCGGTAGAGGCCAACTTCCGCGAATTGCTCTGCGAAGCAACGTTTAATTTAAGTTCTATTTTAATTTATTTAAATTTATTTGATTGTTAAGTTCGACCAAAGTGTGGTCTGTTACGTTCTGTATCTCTCCAGAATTGGGAGGTTTGTATTTAATAGTAATTGAATAAAAGAGGATTTCAAATCCCTTCACGTGCAGTTATTCTCCAGCCCAGCAGTTACATCAGAACATATCACGTGCGTATTATCCGCTCACTGTTCCAGTTCAGGACTTAGAACGTAAGGATAAGAACCCTTTACAGAATTTACTATCCTTCCTAAAATGATGCACAGAACACTAAGTCCTGATAAGTGGACCGACATTTATCGTGAACCAACGCAAAACGCCAAAATGAAATTAATAATCCTTCTGGACAAATTGCTCCTTTGGACAAAAAAAGTTATTACTAGCAAGTATAAACAACGCCTTAACTGTCACCAAAGATGATTGACTGAAACTGAGATATAGCCAATTTAACAAGTAGGAGTGTTCGTATACTTGCCATTGAGTAAATCTCTGAACGCAATATTTGCCTGGAGTTTCGCTCCTGGAGAATGATGTTTCGTGGTTTCTTCGTTTGTCAATTAGTTTCCCTTTGAAAATTGAAGATAACTCTCACGTATGGCAGATTAGTTCACGTGCTTTGATTTAAAATCTTCAAGTTTAGAGATTTAGAGTTATCTTTAAGTGAGACTAAGTATGGCATTAGCCTGACTCAAACTCGCACCTACATTTTATGTGGCAAAGCGAATAAGACTTGAACATTTGTATATCTACCTGGGTTTAAATTCCGACAAACGAGCTGGCTGCATGACTGCTTAACATACATCATGAATGAATACGAGACAGTTTCCCTTAACATGTCCTCCACGGTGACATGCCTCCCCTTAAGCAGATAGTCCTTGCATGACTGACCATATTTGACATAAATTAAACTAAATTCGACAATACACTCCGCACTTGCGGTGTCAGAGTTGTGTAATTATTGCCCAGCGTTGTCTAGAAATATTGCCTAGTTACTAACTAAACTGTATTTTTGCTGCACACTGAACTCTCTCGATGCTAATACACACAGTGTCCAGGAGAGATGACAGTGGTGGATAAAAATATATACGACAACAATGTGTGTGTGTATTAATAGATACGATGAATCAGCACAAGTACTTCTCATTAAAACTGAAAGGTTCAAGATGGAAACTTTCATCTTTATCCTGAGCACACTAATCTTTGAACTGACAAAATGCCTAAACGGTTATTATCAGACTGAAAATCGCTCTTCTTTCTTCACAGATTGGAAAACCATTACATCTGATACACTAAAGAAAAACTATGAATATCTGGCTATCTGATACACTAAAGAAAAACTATGAATATCTGGCTATCTGATACACTAAAGAAAAACTATGAATATCTGGCTAATCACACCGACTTGAATCATGATGACCTTTTAAGTGATTGTGAGTATCTTAAGCATTACTTTACTCTTTATGAAACGGAGACTCTTCCTACAATCTATACAATCATAATTTCGGACAATTTGAGATTCTAGATATACTCTAGCATTTCCGTGAATGTTGATACAGCACTCGTAGTGTTATGTGCGCGATAGTAACCAGGTGCACAGGACAACGTTCATTTTCAAGACGGTAACTTATTAAAAATGTACTTCGTAGACAACAGCATTTGAATTCGCTTTCTTTCATGTCCATGAATAACGAGATCTTGATGATCACTGACTTCAAGCCGACAACTCTCCAAAAATAAGTACCGCAAATGCTTGTTATGGTAAGAGTTTCGTAGAAATTTCGTACGGTGCACAACTTCGTTTCTTTGTTGTTTCTTTTCCAAAAGCTCACGTCGAAGTAGTAAACTGTGCTTATGATTTAACATCCGTTTTCTTCTTTGTTAAAGTACCAATAAAATAAATATATATTCAGTTTAACGGTCATTTACATTTCATCTCTGTGAATGGTTCTTGTAGGGGCAACAGGATACCAGTTTGGCCAGGCGTCGATAATGCTGCCAAGACGACAGTGCATATGTGAAAAATTGGGTAAATGACCATACCCGTCAGCTCATTCGTCTAAAGTCCATCCCAGATTTAGGCTACCTGTATTTAACTGCCTTATGCATGTGGTCACTTGTGGGCACCCGAAATATAACTTGCGTTCTTGTTCTACCAGCGGCGGAGCGGAAAATTTGTTGAACGTTGGTAATTAGACATGGGTTTGATTACAGGCGAACGGTCTGGGTGCTTGGGGGTTTTCGTGGTTTTCTTTATGTGTATATCTGATAGAAGCCAGGTGAGAAATTTCTCTACGAAGGCGACCCTCCGTTAGGCAGATAGCCCTCGCGTGCTTTGCCCTAATCAGATAAATCTAACCAAATTACTGATATTTTCTCGCTTTAACCAATCAATCACTGAAGGAGCCCTTTAAAAGAAATATCAGTGTTTACAACTACAGGAAAATGAGCGTTTGAAAATTAGGCGTAAAAGAAACCTTTTAGATTGGCGCAGATTTTGAATAAAATTGAGGATTTTGAGGGTAATATGATGTGTCAGGAGAGGAGGAGGGAACAACCCATGTTTCTCTTTATAGGGATGAGTGACAGAATGTATGAAAAAAAAAAGAAAAGAAAAAAAAATTCTGAAAAGTTTCAGATTTTAAATTACATCTAAAGGGTCATTTTAAAAAAATTTATGTGTTACCTTTATTTAACAATTTATTAAATATCATGTTCTTCGCACTTAAACCATAAAATTTAACTCAAGAGCAATGTCGCAAAATAATTTTAAAATGAGCATATCTTTAGAATTTTCGATACAGAGTCTCGCGCGCTAGAGATTAAAAGGTTTTTTCCTGTACAAGGTTTACATTGCTCGCTTTGAAATCCTTGAGATTGTTATCGAAAATTCGTTAAAGTTTTACAAAATATGCAATCGATCATAAAACAAATTCCAAATTTCAAATTTGGGCTTCCAGATGCCCACATTTGCAGGAGGATTACGTTATTCAAAATTGGATGGCTTTAGGTACCGTTGTTTTGTTACAATGCGAGAAACACACATACATTTATGCAGATTCTTCATTATTTAATTTCTTTAAATATAGTACAGGGTAATAATATTTGGTGTCAACAATTTGAAATGTGAAACAACCCTTGTAGGGAATCAATGCAACATGCTAAAACGAAATTAATAGTCCTTCTGGGCAAATTGCCCCTTTGGACTAAAAAAAAAGTATTTTTCTGTTAATTATAGCATAGTTTATTTCTCTTTCCTGTGTGCTTTTTTTTTCCAGCTGCCTTCCCATAAATCGTAGTTTAGTTTAACCCTTCGAATACCTTCAATATAATTCCTGTAAATCGGAAGCTGACTGCTTTTGTTGTGCTTTCAATGTATTACCTGTCTGCCCTTCAGTTTAAATTTTAATCCTCGTAGTAAAACTGCGAATTCCACACCTCAAATTCTCGCCGAGCTTGGCGCCATTTCCGGAAATCACAATCCACCATCCATCGAATTTTGAACGAGTCTCGCCTGTTACTGCAAACCTAAACGTGTGTACAGTGAAGCTTGAATTTTGAACAGACCGCGGTGTTTGATCTGGCTGCGAACAAATATTGACAGCGACTGAGAAGTCTTGCGAGAAAGTTTTTTTCGTGGAGAATCGCTAAAAACACAAAAGCGAGAGCAAGAAAAGAGATTTTCACGGCATGAGGAACTCATTGTCTTGCACGAGAGACATATGTGATTTAGTTTTGAGAGAATTCTTAATGTCGAAAATGAGTTTCTACTGTTAATTTGGAAATAAATCTACTAATGCTTACAGAATTGTAAAGCGATGACAATAAGGTTGGCATTAAGGTTATCCTTTTGCTTTCATCCATTGTTGCATGCAAATATTTCTTGTGTAAGAACAAAAATATAATACGAAAGCAGTTCCTTTGCCTTTGTCCCTTTATGCGCTTAGTATAGGTTCTTTTATGTTACGTAGCAAACTAAGTTCACGTTCATGTGCAAACAAGCATGTGCGAATTCTAGTTCATTCTAACTTAGTCCTGCTATTTAAAATAAACCAGATGGATTGGATTTTTTTTATCCAAGACAAAGCATGCGACGATTCAGGGAAGGAATACCTTCGTGAAGAAATCGTAAGGGTTAGGTTATTGATTAAGGCAAAGAGAAACTCGAGGGCTATGCGTCTTTGCTAACAGATGGCTTTGTGCATACTTTTCAAGGAAAAATGGCTAGTTATCCCGTTACGTATGGAGAAAAGTACAAAACCTCACAGGCAATCAGCCAATTAGCTTAAATTTGAACCCAGGTTTAACTATCACTGTTCAGCAGTTTTACCGCTCTTTCGCTGGTTGGTCAACGTTTTCAAGGAACTGGCTGTGAATCTCGTTACACACGGGAAAAACTATAAAACTCCCATGTAGCCAGCTCATTCGCTGGAATATAAACACAGTGTTGTCAATGTTCAGCGCGCTCAGCCCTTTGTGAGTTAAGAAATAAGCTATTCACAAAAGCAAGTTTTCTCGTTGAAAGCATGCAACTGGTGTATGTATCTTTTCAGAGAAAACCTGTATGACGCATTTTGTCTCATAAAAAAAAGATCTGAGAGAATAAAAATCACTCTGCGCACCAGAAGCTACTCGTAAACATTCTCCTCTGTCCGAGGCAGACTGGTAATAATATTTGCTGCTAATACGAAACTCGTATTTCCTCAAATTTCATTAGAGATATACTCATTTCGCTGCAAGGCAAAAATGCATAAAAATTCAACTATATAGATGAACATAAAACACCAAATTTAGTTTAAACAATTAAAAAAAATTTTTTGCCAATTAAAATTAGAGTTTCTGCACAAAAACAAGCAATTCGGCCACAGAAAGAAAGGCAGACATTTCGGTGCACGAAACTAAAAGTTTCCTTTTGGTCCCACTCGGCAAAAAGACATTGAAGGTGCAGAAAGACTAATTCACTATTCTGCCAAGTTTCAAATGCAAACAAATATGGCTGCTATAGTAAGAAAAATTAGGTTTAACCGCACTTAAACAACTTTTAAAATGTTGATAAATCTATTACTATGGCATGCAGATTGAAGATAAGAGCAACATAATTCAATCATTCTTAAAGAAAACAAATGCGCAATTTACCAACATATAAGAATAAAAAAAAAAAACTTAGCTCACTCAGCCGAATAACAGAGTGGATATATATATATATATACTTTTGGTACTGCCGATTGCAACCAAAAAGGGAGCTGCGGAGACTATACAAAAAACGTTGACATTTTGTATAGTCTCCTATACAAAATTTCAACGTTCTGAGGCTACTACATACATATGTACGGACATACGTACGGACGCTACGAAAAAATCTCTTCTGAATCCATTTTAAATCAGTTTTATAATTCGTTTGGGCCAAAAGAGTCCTTTATTCTGTCCTTACGTACAGATGTCACTCAAAAACATCGTTAAATTTTATTCAATAGCCGTCAAAATGGGTATTTTCGTTTAAATATGATTACAATTTTCATGATTACAATACTTCCTTTACTTGGTACAAGCAAGTAAAAAAGAAAGAACTAAAAATCTTAAAGGTTTCAGGTTTTAAAGATTACCTAAGAGGGTTTATGCTCTTGCTCAGCTCACGGGTTACCAGTCTGCTCATGATCTCACGCCTGCTAACACATCTTTTTCTTTAGCTTAATACCATATAATAAATAAATACTCAGTTTTGTTATCATGATGACTAAAATTTTTTTTTTGTATTTTTATTATTAACTTTTTATGTGTTATCATGGTCTTCGCAATTACGTCACATAAAATTCAATTCAACTGCTAAATCACAAATTATTTAATAGCAGCTTATTTTCAGAATTCCAGATAGAGTGTTATAGGATGCTATATACACTTTTATATTCGCTTTTATGTATTATTTCTTTAAAAATAAGCTGCTCGTGCCGCCGTCCGCTTAAAAGAGTTATTGTGAAAAAGGAAAACGGTGATTTGAATGAGCGCAGCTAGTCTAATTTCTTAAAATATTGGAAATTTCTAATTAAACATCTCATGTTTTAATGCATGGATATTTAAAACAATCACCCTAAAAAGTAAAAACAAATATTCTTAAGAACTGTCTTTATTGCTTTTACTTCGTTTAGTTTATTACTTAGTGAACTTTCTGATTAAATTTAAACGTTTATTAAGGCTTTACAGAATAGTAAAACGCTAGCGCTTAGAAGATAAAAGGAAAATTGTTTCCATCCGCGGCAACATATTGCTTTTATACAGCCGAGTTTGTTAGTTAAAACTGAACTCGGCTGTATAAAAGCTTAAAATTTTCTGAATGGCAACAATCTCAAGCTCTGGAGATAAAAATGTTTTATTTCGAGCTGTGTTGCTACTTCTCGCCTTAAAATCGTTGAGACTGTTAGTCAAAAATTCATTAAAGTTTTACAGGATATGAAGTAAATAATAAAAGAAGTTCGAAATTCAAAATTTGGGCTTCTGGGTGCACATGTTCGGGTGGGTGAGTGCGTTATTCAAAACTGGATGGCTGTAGGCATTGTCATTTTTGCACAATGCGAGAAACATACATACATACAGATTCTTTATTATTTAATTTCTGTAAAAATAATATAGGGCGATAATATTTGGTAGCAATAATTTGAAAAATGATAGGCCGTTTATAATGACCCAACGCAAAACCCATTTCCAGACTAATAGCCCCTTTTGGGCTGAAAAAGAATTACATCATTAGGAATGAAGAAAAATAAGTTATCAATAGCATGAAAGGTCAGTTTTTACAAGAGAACTTGTAAAATGTCATTGAGTTCAACTCCCTTAATACAGTCAGTTAAAAGGTTTTGTTACTATTGTAAAATGTTTACATACTCCAGATGATGTAAAATTAAATTACATATTGTCATGGACAAAAACAAATCCTATGACGTCGTCTGCTATCACGTTGCTACGCCCATTTTTTACTTTTCCTCTTGTACCGTAGTGTGCAAATTAATTGGAACAAAGAGATTTTTCCAAAAGATTTTGTGTCCTCAATACAACAGGTTCCTCAAAGCAGTTTTATCTGGCTTAATGTCACCTAGGCATCTGCTTTTGACTAATTAGAACTGGTTAAACAACAAATTAGAAATAATTCCGTCATTTGTAAATTTGTTTCTGTGAGAATAATGAGTTACGTTTGTATATTTTTTAAGCACACTTTTTATTCTTTCATATTAGTTTACTGAAAATGGATATAATGCCTTGAAAGGGAGCAAAGATTATCGCACTTAACCGTCTCACATCTATAACAAATATTATATTACTCAGCTGGTGTTCGAAAATCGAATGTTTCTGGAATTCTGAGGAGACACAGTGTAGCTGGATCATTTTCTGCGAGAGGAAGGACAAACGTGGAAGAAAAAGGAAAACAACTCCAAAATTTGATCGGCTGCTACTCTGAATCTACCCAGTATAAACTATCAAAGATTTTAAAAGAGATCTATGATCTACTGGTATTGATATTGTTGCGTTCTACGGGTTCGTGGATTTGGATTAATTGATGACAACACTTGAAGCAGAATCAAAACACAATTTATTCGGCAAATTACACAGGACAGTTCCAAAGACGCGTTACGGTCGTTGAAAAACTACGACAAACACGCTGAAACAAACAGCAATACAACTTTCAGGCTATAAGGGTGAAAACAGCTTCACGGCAAATCATTAAAGTACAGCTCCCGACTCGGTCTATCGCTGTCAAGCTAATCTCTGAACTCAAGACACTACTATTGAACTCAACATACTCTCAATATATTCAAGGCACTCCTCACGAAATACTTCTGCTCCGAGTACAGGCAGGGTATACATAGTTTTGGCCTACCTTCGAGAACATTCTCGGGAAAAACGGTAAGAATTCGTTCTAGAATGTTCTCGCTCCGTCTATCTATTCGTTCTATGGACGATTTCGCGCTAAATCTGACAACCCTGTCTTTCCTTGCCACTTTCTGGCAACCCTAAGCCCACTTTGCGAGAAAGCTATCTTACCGCAGCTGGGTTTTCGTAACAATATTCATTCTTCAAACGTCCAGCATAGAGTTCACATTGCCAGGCGGAAGACGAGAAATCCACTAAAACAGCTTTTAACACATTAAATGAAGCAAAACGATGATTGCAGGCTAAAAAAATACAAATCTTGGACCACAAATGACTGAAAAAAGATCATTTTCAGCAACGAGACTCATTTATTTGTTCATGGTTACGCATGTAATGTTGTTAGACGGAGCAAGGATGATTCAATAAGACCTCAAGAAATCCGGCAAACCATAAAATACCCTCAAAAACAAATGTTTGGGGTTTTTTTTTCTACTGCAGATGCAGAAATGTAGTTCCTATCGAAGGGATGATTCTTTGAAGTATGCATAAGCTTTAAAACATAGAATTGCGCCATACTCGAAAGCCTTTGCAAGGATATTTCAACATGACTCGGCTGCATGCCCCAATTCAAAATCTGTCAGAAGGTTCATGTTGAAAAATAAAATTGTGTTAGATTGGCCTGGAAATTCGTGAACAAATCCGATCGAAAACTTATTGTGACACATTCTCAAAGAAACTTTTAGCAAAATGGGTCGTGCCTCTAAAGATAGCATAATTAAGAAATCTATAAAAGTGTGGTTCTCTGATGAAGGAGTAAAATATACACCGAAAAGCCATTACATTATGACCACCCTGTGAATAACATGTAGGACCACCTTTAGCTCTCAAAAGTGCCAGCACCCGGAGTAGCACTGACTCCACAAGGTGCTGATATGTAGTCTGAGGTATCTAGTACCAAGCACTCACAACTGGTCCTGAAATTTCCGCACGTTGCGAGGTGGTAGTGTGGCAGCACGAATTTGCTTTTCTAGGTGGGATCACAAATGTTCTATTGGATTAATGTCAGGTGAATTTGGAGGCCAAGACATGACTTTCTTTCTTTTCGCCATCGACGGAACAGCTGGCAAACTGAATTAGGTGCTTTTCAGCCTGTTGGATCGGTCACTGGCATGTTCCTCGAACTACTCCCTGACGATTCCCTGACATGGTGCATTATCCTGCTGGTAAACACTATCCCCCGCCAGAAATACTATTCTCATAATGGGCACATCTGGAATGATGTTCACTTAGCGCACGTCAGAGATTGTTCTATGAAGATTATGTCATTGTTCTATGGTCCTAATGTGCTCCATGAAAACATTGTCCGCAGCATAACAAGCCCGCCACCGGCATGTCTCCGTCCAACTGTGCATCCAAGAGGCAGGGTTTCGTTTGGAAATCGGCGTATTAGCACATGCCCGTCGATGTAATGGACCAGAATTCGTGATTTGTCGGACCATACAACTTTCTTCCATCCTTCAAATGTCCACTTCCGATGTTTCTTGGCCCATTGCAGACGCAGCCTGGCGAGTGTAGGGTGGTCATAATGTTATGGCTCTTCGGTGTATATGCGTGAAACTTATTAGAATCAAAGTATGATTCAAAGTATGATATTGCTCATGTTAGAGGTCATTTATGTTAAAGAAGGATATATTTTTATTAGTATTATTAATATCACTGTATATGAAATTATGTGCATAAATTATCAAAAAAAAAAACTCACATTGTCCCTGCTCATTTGCACAGTATAGCATTTTCTGTAGACAGTTTTGTTTTGCGTTGGTGGTTTGTGTTAGTAATTTTTCCATCGTACTTTAATTAAAAAAATTACCTATTTTTTTGATAATGTCCCTCCGGTTATTCGAGAGCTGATTGTCTGTACACTGAGTTTTAGAAATTAGTTCTTTTTAATAAAGAACTGTAAAAAATAATCTTCGCGTAAATTTTCAAAAATCTCTGTTCAAGCAGATCCCATTATTGTTTTTTCTTCCATTATGTTGACATCGATCCATATTCATCTCCAGGAACACTGAAATAATGAAATTCTTCCAAAAAAGCGAAAATGAGGGGGTGGGAGATTGGCGCAAAGAAAAGTGTGTGTGTAAGGAGGAGAGAGGGAGGATTTGAAAGAAGTGATTGATTGCGAGATAAAAAAGACGTAAACTGAGCTTTAGTGTATAAGAAGCTGATTTTAATTGCTTGTTAAGAGCGTTTTGAGAATCAGCTCCAAAGATCTCCAACAGCACCTGAGATTAGGGGGTCCTCCACTCATTAAAATAGTGCTTGCTGCATTACTAATTTCAGCAATAAATGCTGACCTCAAAGTATTAACAAGATATTATGCTTTGATTGGCGAACATGAAATTTATGTGAAATTTTAGAGCTAACTTTGGTAACCTTTTTTAGCTGCGGGTTAAAACCAACCAAAATGTTTGCGTTAAGGAGATGCTTTGGGTCAGTGGTGTCTTTATTTTAAAACAGTCTTTTTTGGTGAATACTAATATAAATTTTATTGAAAACATAACTACAATACGCTTTAAATTTACAAATTAAATTATAATTCTAATTATTATATAAACAAGCGTAACTGAATGAACTTTATTTTTCTTTTCGATATGAATGGCTCCCCTCATATTGAAGTTGTGACGTCAGTTTAGTAAAGTCTGGCTTATAGTTAACCACCTTAACGCTTTCAGTACCAATGGGTTATATAAGTCCCTGTAGATGTTTAAAGAAGCCTAGAGGGAATTACACTCATCAATTTGCTTCGTAGCTGATGTCCCAAGGCATCTACAAAATTGTACACGGTTTTGTACTTTTGTACGATCATACACTACCACTACAATATGGTAGACCAAACACTACAATATGGTAGGCCAACCACTACAATATGGTAGACCAACCACTGCAATATGGTAGGCCAACCACTACAATATGGTAGACCAACCACTACAATATGGTAGGCCAACCACTACAATATGGTAGACCAACCACTACAAGGCCAACCACTACAATATGGTAGACCAACCACTACAATATGGCAGACCAACCACTGCAATATGATACCATACTACTACAGTATGGTACACTATCATTCAGTTCCAAGTCGTTCAATATAGGAGATCACTTACTCATTGAAGGGCCCACTAGAAGAAGGTGTCACATTTGTACTAAGAAAAAACAAGAGAAAAGAGTTAAAACAATTTGTGTGGCATGCAATCTCCCACTATGCAAAAACTCAAAAACTGTTTACTTCTTATCACAGCTATGTTATGAAAATAAAAATAGTTTCTTTTGATTTTTTCTTTTACGTGTCAACAATTTAGTTCTAAGGGGACACATATGCCCACCATCACCACCCAGTAAGACATATTTGTCCCAGGCTCCTGGAATCCCGCCATTTTAAAATAAAATGTTTAAAATGATATTTTTCAATTCTTTGTGATAATTACCCAGAGTACATAAAAAATCAAGTCAGTTGAAACAAACAAATAAATTGGTACTGAAAGGGTTAAGACAAAACAACAAGCATCTCAATTTTCGGTAGTTTAGCTGCTCTAGAAAATTGCGTGAAAATATTTGCTAACATTTATAAATTGAACCGAATACGGACAAAATGACTAATTTTTTCCCTAATTTTTCTCCTATTCCTGCACTAATGAACAATTGCTACAACCGAGAGTGAACTAAGAGAAAGTTGAGATAATGACATTAGTGTTCCCAGATGTCTGTCAAGGAATTATAGATCGGCGTTGCTAAATTTATCGACTTTTCCTCGAAATTATGATACAGTTTTACATTTTAAAAATAAAAATGCATGTTTTTTTCTGCAATTTTGTAATAAAAAAGTTTTATTTTATTATTTTAGTTTATTTTTTGAAGTTTTCGTTTCATATTTATGTTTTATAATTTATTTTTATATTATAAATTGTATTTTATTTTTCGCAACACAGGCGGGCCACTTGATATTATGGAACGGCTCACTCGATGACCCGCGGGTCGCAGTTACCGAGGCTAGATCTAGAATAACCCTCACCTTCAGAACTCTAGTTCTTTATAAGTTGGAATCCTCATTTCTTCAGGAAAATATTCTTGCAAAATTCGGGAACTATAAAGAACCTATAACGAACAGACCTATAACGAAATGGGAATAATTCAACTCTTAAGATGAAATGTAAGAATATTAAACAATTTAGAAATTAAATCTCAAATTATGACATACGAAGGAAGTAATATGGAACATAATCAGTAATCATTGTTTGAAAAAACGAAGAAATTCTGAGTATGTGAGTTTGTCGTACTGTCGGAAAACAGTGGTAAATTCTGCATAAACACACACATATATACGTTATATATCATGATTTTAAATGCGTAGAAGAAAGAATCTGGTACTTTTTAGCATCTTTCGATATTCGTCATGGCTGAGAAAACAGTAGTGGCTGAAGACAGGACTGAGTGGAAAGCATGAAGATGCATCCAACACAACAGAGCTTGGAGAATCACAATCTATTACCTTTTATGTATGTCAAATTATTCTTTTGCAGACAGGATATATTTAATCATAGTTGAATACAATAATTTCCATGTACAGGGGTTTTAAAGTCGACGTCATTTTAAGCAAGTAAGGGGCAACAGCGTGGAAAAGTAGCGTCTTGCCAGCAGGAGAGTTTACGCGAAAGAGAACGTAGCAGTTTAAAGAAAGAAGGGAGAGAGTCAATAGTTTCAGATTCGAGTTAGAAAAAGTTTTGGTTTACAATTTAGTGACTGGGCAGGAGGTATCTGCATTAAAAGGTTACGTAACATGGAAAGATCTCGAATCCGGGAGAACAGATGAATTTAGGGGGAGAGCATAAAATCTAGAATCGTTAATTTTGAGGTCGCCAATTATTTTTTTAAAGCAGTTATCGTATTTTTTATAGCTTTACACACACACACACACACACACATATATATATATATATACTTTTGGTACCGCCGATTGCAAAAAAAGAAGGAGTTGCACAACTAGATGTTATAGCAGTCCCATATAAAACATTTCAACATTCTCCGGTTAATTATTTTTGAGTTATGCCAAATACATACATACATACGTACATATGTCACAAAAAAAGTTCCTTTTGAATCCATTTTAAATCCATTTTACAATCTATTTTTAAAACAAAGTGTTCTTTATTCTGTCCGTATGTATAGTCGTTACGGTAAAAAAAGGTCAAAATGCATTCACGAACGGTCAAAATGGATATTTCCACTGAAATATGATATTCGAAATTTTTCGTGGTTACAATACTTCCTTTATTTTAGACACAGAACTAAAAATTGCTATGCTATAATATTATTTTACCGTATACGAACGTCAGGTGGAAATTTGGGCTCTGGTTTTATCAAGTAAAGACTTATGTAATCAAGGCATAGGAAGCATTTATTTCCTTGCACCGCTTAAGCACCCGTCTTACAACAATATTTTTCTTAAATTATAATACTTTTTTTTTTTTTTTTGCCAGGGCATGCAATACGCGGAGTGGAAACGCTTAACACGAAGATATTTCCTTAAACAAGTTTAAATAATCCAATTTTTTAAAAAAATATTTTGCCGACTTTTTTTCTGCAACGTTTTTTGCCCTCTCCCCTTCTTCACAGATATTTTTTTTAATTAAAAGTTTTTTATCCTTTTAAAATTCTGAATTCCTTCGAAAATGTATCTCGAAATTCGAGAAATAAGTCAATTATTAATGAGGAAATCTCGAAATGGGGATGAAGCGGAGCGTCCCAAAAGGCACAGCTCATGCCAGCTCTAATTTTCAGATCACAAATATTGATTTCAATAATATCACCACTGTATATCAAGCGAAGAATAATTTCCATTACGAATACATAATTCTGCCATTTTCATTATGAATGTCTAGTGAAATCTGATACCCCAACCGCGACGTTTATATATAGCCAGTACGAAGGAAACTTCTTCCCCAGAAGTAGTCTCACCGCTGTCTTTCTGTAATTGATGATGTCTAGAGTCAAGGGTGAACCCAGTGTGTCACGTGACTGACAGCCATGACAGGTAGAAGAGATGACAAATCCTTTAATCTTGGAATCGAAGAATAGGATAACACCAGAGAACCGCTGCAGTGTAAACAACGGGCAGATAAAAATGTGTCACTTTTGTCTGGCCATAATCATATTGGACACACAGTACCGCTTATCGGGTCGAAGATGAGGTTTTTACACGTCATCCTTGGCCGGCCGAGTATTGCTGACAATGGGGGATAGTGTTCTCTAACTCGCCGTCACTTTTCGTGAAGGAGTTGTGTCAGATTATGGGGGACCGGAGAATATTTCCCAATTTGTAGTTTGCCGTTTGGATATTAAAAATAGGAATTATGACTCAAATACGGAGCTATTTCTAAAACGTTTAAAGTAGACGTGGTTTGAATCCTGAAATTTATCGAATCCAAATACTCAATTTTTTTCAAATCCGAAACAAAATTCTAAAATATCTTAGAATCGCTTCATTTAAGAACAAGAAGAAAAAGAAGGTGAAAAAGGTAATTTTTTATTAGTCTGAAGGGCGTTAGCTCAGAAGGCCTATTAATTTCGTTTTGCCATTTTGCCTCGATTCACTTTCTGCGTTGATTCACTTTTCAAACTGTTGCCACAAATATTAGAGCACTGTATTATATTTAAAGAAATTAAATAATGGAGAATCTGCTTAAATGTATGTATGTTTCTCGCATTGTGATAAAACAACGGTATCTAGAGCCATCCAATTTTGAATAATGTAACCCTCCATCGAATATGGGCATCTGGAAGCCCAAATTTGGAATTTGTTGTATTGTATATTTCATATTTGTAAAACTTTAACGAAATTTTGATTAACAAACTCAATGATTTCAAAGCAAGGAATGGCAACACTGTACGGAAAAAAAAATATCTTCAGAGGGCGAGACTGTGTATCGGAAATACTAAAGATATACTCACTTTAAAACTATTTTGCGATATTGCTGTTGAATTGAATTTTATGGTTTAAGTGCGAAGAACATGGTATTTGATAAATAAAGGCAACACACAAAACTTTAACAAAATCCTTTTGGGAGTAATGTAAAATCTGAAAGCTTTCAGATATATTAAAAAAACGTCCCTTTGGGGTAATGTAAAATCTGAAAGCTTTCGGATTTTTATTTTTTATTAAGTTTTTTCTTTAATATCAATGTGATTTTTAATTAAAAGCAAAATTTGAAATCTACTTTTAATGAAAAACCAATTTAAAAATATAGTTTCTAAAATAAAATCGTTATAAAAATGTGCGAACATTCATTAAGAAAAAAAATGAAATTGATACAATAAAAGTGCGTAATTCGGCATCCAGTCCTTCGGAATATATAATAATCCAGCATTCATTTCGCCGACATGTCTGCCGTAGAATGACTCTACTATTTTGTTCGTCAAAATTCAGAAAGAATCGGCATTTGCTTCGCATCGTTTTATTCTTTTTCAATTAACCCTTTGTTTTAAACATCCTTTTTATACTGTTGCGAATTTTGTACATATGTAAATAATTTTAGTGAAATTATATATGAAATTGTTGTATTTTGTTGTATAATATTGTTGTATTTATTTGTATAATAATCTGAAAAATATGAAGAAGCGAAGTTTTGTCGGAAAAGTAAGAATACAGTGCAATTCTATTTAATATTGAGTAAATGCCTATCTCGCTAGATTGACAAGCTATCACCAAGCTGGCGATGCTTTTGATGGCTAATTTTTATCGCCAAAGTTGTTGAGAAATCACGAAAAGTCGTCAGACTTGGAGATCATTTGGCGAAATTTTGATCCACTCACTGCATAAACTGTATAATGAGTATTGTAATTGCATAATGGGTATTGTAATTCAATAACTGTAATTGATCCGAAATTATATGACCGGGAGGAGCATGTTGTTGTTTAGTTCGGCGTGAGTTTAGAGTACTGAGATATCTCCATGTTAGCTTCGCTCTTTAGATTCGCTTTGCATTGCGTTGTGTTTAACGTTTTTAGCAGTTTAAAGTGTAATTACTGATTGTATTCTGTGATACTATGAAGAGTTGTGCGATTTTTTGGGGGGAAAATTTCAGAACTATGAAGTGTTCATTATGGTAAAATAAATTTTATCAAGCCATCATCAATTCTGTGCACATTCAATCTTTTACAATTCAAAATTGCATTAGATATTTCTAGATTGTTTTCTTTACATTTATTTATTTAAAGCACACTGCGCAAAAAATAGCGAAAATAAATAAATAAATGAAATTTGAAAGGTTTCAGATTTTAAATTACGTCCAAAGGGGCGTTTTTTTAACGTTTTGTGTGTTACTTTTATTTGTTAAATAAATTTAATTCTTCACACTTAGCCATAAAATTCTATATACCGAGATAAAAACCATAAAATTCAGTTCAAGAGCAATATGGCAAAATAATTTTAAAGTGAACATATCTTTATAATTTCCGATACACAGTCTCACACGCTGGGCATATAAATGTTTTTTCTGTACAACGTTGCCGTTGGCCGCTTTGAAATTCTTGACTTTGTTAATCAAAAATTTCTTTAATTTTTACAAAATATGAAATCGATAATAAAACAAATTCCAAATTTCAAATTTGTGCTTCCAGAAGCCCATATTCGCAGTTGGATTACGCCATTCAAAATTGGATGGCTTTAGGTACCGTTGTTTTATCACAATGCGAGAAACATACATACATTTCTGCAGATTCCTCATTATTTAATTTCGTCAAATATAATAGAGAGCTATAATATTTGGTGGCAACAGTTTGAAAAGTGAAACGGACATTCAAAGTGGTTCGACTCAAAATCGCAAAAGGAAAACAATAGTCTCTTTAGGGGCAAAGCCCCTTTGGACTAAAAAAGAGGGGACAGTATATCTCCCGTTCTACTGGACCGATTGACGAAATTCAACTTACGTTTTTCCTGTCTTGAAAGCGCGACTTAGGATATGTATTTGATTTATATATGGCAGTGTTCTAATATAGGTATTTTGACAGAAAATCGTCTTTTTCTGAAATGGCATACTAATTTTTTTCCATATTTCGATTTTACGACTCAGATTATGCCAAACTGCCAAGTTTTGTAAAAATCGCACGAGTAGCTTTTAAAAAATGAACTCTCAAAATTTTAGCTTCTCAATATTAATTGAATTTGATATATATTTATTAATATTTTTTTATTATTAAACTTACTGGATTCTTTCTTTCAGAATTTGAAATTTGGGCTTAGTCCAAATATAATTCGTACATTTTCCAATTAATCCCCTTTCCATTTATTCCAAATATAATTCGTACATTTATTTTTTAAATTTGTATTTTTAAATAATTTTTATAAATTTTTCGAAAATACTTTTGTGTTATAACTTATAAAATTTTTAACATCATCTTAAAGTAGATGTATTTCTAAGCGCACTTGCAGAAAATTAGAGTTTTTTATTCAGAATTTCCTAATATATACTTGAATTTATATATTGTCGCGTTTTGAAATTGGGCGTATTCGTTACAAGCGATAAGAACTCCAAATGTGGTTTATGCACTGAACGTGACCTTTTTTTCGCTCGTGTACAATGAAAAACAGGAAAGGAAAATAGGTTCTATAAATTAAGAAGTTCGGCAAGTGAATTATTTCTGAAAGTGAATTTCATAAAAAGTCCGATTTTGTGTCAAAATACCTAAGTTGAAACAATGCTGTATATAAATCTAATACATATCCTAGGGCGCGCTTTCGAGACATGAAAAAGGCAATTTGAATTTCATCAGTTGGCCCAGTAGAATGGAAGGTATAGAACTGTCCCACAATTTTTTTTTTTTGCCCAGTTTACCTTCAGAAATTAATAATGTTTTCTCCTCTAATAGCAGGCTTTAGCCGTTTATAGGCGTTGGCTATTACTAAGGGCGGCGGTTTCTTTATTATGGAGGAACCTAATAGTTTGGCCATTGTTGCCTCTTTTGAAGAAACGGACAACTTACATCCATGTCTTCTCCGGTACTCGAACCCAGGCCCTTCAAAACGACAGTCAGAGTCACTAGCCGCTTTCCCGTTACTATAACTGTTACTGTAGATTCAAAGTTCTGGCCCAAGATCTCTGCCAACAGAAGATAATCATTTTCTACAAAGAAACCAGTCTTTAAAACGGCAATTGTTTGCTTTCAAATAAATGGCTTCGTAATTTTAAAGTAAGGTATGTTAAATTAGGCATAGAATTCTGAATTCGTTTCCGGAAATATTCCAGTGTTATATTTTCCAACAACAGCCTTGTTCGAACGTATAGATCATGGAATTATTCTAAACTTTAAATGTAAGACTTCATTTGAGCAAGAAGAAGACTCTATTAAACTTTCGCTTCAGGATCAACAACTTTCAAGTTGAACGTAATATAAAAGATGCAGTTTCATGGTTGCTATTTTTTGTAAATGTATAAACAACTGCAACGTTACAAAACAGCATGGCTAAAATTTTGGCAAAATACCATGATGCAAAACTCTACCGATTAAGACGAAAATGCTGAAGACCCAATAATCGATAACCCTCTGGGTTATTGTAAACAACTTTTACAGTCTTGCAAAGGCAGAGATAACCTAAGGCGATCAGTAATAGGACAGGACTTAAACAGGCTGATAAGTACCTTTCTTAAGCAGAATTGCTTAAGAAAATTCCTACGACCGTATTGCTGGTAAAGGAAGAACACAGAAAAATCTTGAGAGTTTTCTTGCGAACAATTTGTTAATCACAATTTCGGAAAATGAAATTATTGAATGGATTAAAATAATAAAAATTAACCAATTTTGGAAGAGTTAAGGTACTCGAGTCTGAATTCTCACAGGTCTCTCACTACTCTTTCACTACCCCAACTTCTCAAAAGGATTTCGACTCCTCTTATATGTTGAGTACACCCTTACTACATAGATACTATCCGTATACAAATAGCCATGCCTTCTGCGAAGTTCGAACCCGGTCCTTCGGCACAGTTATCTCCCGTATTGGCATATCAATTACTTCCTTTTAAAGTAGATTAGAACAAATTCCGAATTTGCCAGCAATTTTTACCACAATGACCATGAATTTGCATAAGATGAATTTTGTTATTTTTTATTTATCATTTAATGATTTGATCCTAATTTAATTTGTTAATCTTTATTAATTTTTTTTATTTAATCTTAATTTCTCCTTATTTTGATTATTTATTTTTATTTACCTGTCTTGACAGTCTCTCATAGGGTTTGACATTTCTAAGCCTAGAATAGTAATGAGTCATGTGCCGTTTAGCCATCTCATTACTGAGAACTTTGCCTAGGGTGCACCACAGGGGGTGCGGATATTACACTGAAAAGAAGGGACGATAGACTCACAGGTTCAGGTACAAGTAAATGAGACCACACAAATAGCCATGCTTTCCTCGGAATTCGAACCACGGTTTAACGCTGTGGTAGACGATCCCATTAACCATCGTATTGAACAACTGGGCTTACTGGCGGTATTGTATAATTATTATTAAGATTTTCTGTTCCAGAAATTTAAATAATCAAGATCGGTATAAGTAAACATTGTTTTTTCTTCTTTCTGACCTTCTGTCCATACAAGAGATATGCTTTTCGGGTCAATAAGAAAAATTTTACTTTAGTGTTTATGTATGAAAGTGCATAAGAAACAAAAATTTTCCCACAGCTACTATATTTGTCGAATTCAGAACATAGTTATATCTAAATACTTGTACTCTGGAAACTTCACGCTGCAATCTAACATCTAGGACAGTTTAGAATTAAAGTTTAAAAAAATTATAAGATTAAAGAAATCCTATCTGATCTCCGTATATAGATTTCAGTTTAACTCTGAAACAATTTTAAGTTGAATCACAGTAAACCTACTAATTGAAGTGCCACATGAGTTAAATATCTTACATTAAAAATGAGATGTTGAACAAATGGTTGTTGTTGGCCCGTCCATGTATTTCATAGAAAAATTGTCGCCAGAGGCTCAAAGAGGTTGGACTTCTATTTCCACAGCAGTTTTGAGCAAGACAGCCAGGGGTGTGGTCCTAGGGTCTCCCATGTCTTTCCCCTACCATCGAACCACACGAGAGGACTTTCGGTTAGCCATATATATTTAGAGTACCCCCATGCTGCAAAGATACTATACATTTACGAACATCCATACCTTCTCCGGGATCCGAACCCGGGCCCTTCGATAGCGCAGTAGGCTCCCCTAATCACTATGCTGTCTGGGCGGCTGAACAAATGGTAAGAAGAAAATTTGGCTAAGAGATTATTTCATCATAAATTCTGTGGAAACTTGTACAATTAATTAAAAAAAATGACAACAGCTGTGATTTAAATATAATTTACTTAAACCGCAGCTATGAATTTATTCTGCTGAATCGCTTGCGCAAGATGCTTGCAACCAATACTTCTTTCATTGTACAGTACATACTTCAAAGTACATTTTTTCGGGACACCAGATCCAAGAGCTGAGTACAGTAAAACACCGGAAGGGTTTGCCTTCGAGGCATTTAGAAAAAAAATTGGAAAATCACTAAATAAATTGAGTTTTGAGATTTTAATTTCATTCAAATTCTAAAGTTAATTCAAATTAAATTCAAAATTCTAAAGTATTTTCGGAGGACATACGCTACCAGAATACTTTGCTAGCGTATATTTTAATCTGTTCGATAATGGAGAGATTGAATACTGTGATTAGTTTGATCATTAAGGAAAGATCCGTGCGAAAAATTTGTAAAAAATCGCTTCAACAACACATAAAAGGTATCTATAAGTATAAACTCAGTTTGGCTTAATCTAAACTTCCTTGAATAGCCTGGCGAATCTCACTCCGTCATTACTTTCAGTTCCATAACATTAAACTTTCAGTTTCATAATACTAAATAATAACAGCGAATGTAAAACAGCAACTGCAAGATTTATTTTGCACTTCAGCCTAAAGTTTTAGAAACTAAAACAATTAACAAGAGAAATTCCGCTTTCTGCGGCAGGACAGACATGAATGACTCAAATTATCCATAAAGTAATGTTTAAAACAGGACTACCTGGCTTTACCATTCTGAGACGACTAGGTTACTTCATTCCAATTCAAGACACTTACTAGATCGAAAGAACAAAACTAAAGGCACACAGATAATACAGAGGAGCTCCATTCCGCAGATTGAAATTGACGACTGTCTCCTTTGGATTTTGATTTTCCATCATTATTTAAATTCAATTAGTTTCCATATTGTGGTGGAATACTGGAAGCAGCAGAAATGCATGAAAGATTTAACATTGGAAAATATGTGTTCAATAAAAACATATTTTGTAAATCTAACGCGAGGGAATACCCTTTGTACAATATAGGTTCACCCTAAAAGAAATAGACACTTTCAAATATTTATAGGAATACGAGTCTTAACACCATAGTAGGTTAGAAAAACATGTTCTGTAGTTCACACAGCTAAGTTACAATCGTTCAGTGCACGATCCTTTTCTAACACAACAGATATCTGTGAGACAAGGAAATTCTTAAATGCGCCTCAGCATGTCTATGTGAAAAACTTAGCAGCTACTGTAACGAGTTATTTAATGTCTGCGCTTATGTGATGTTGACATATCTAAAACAAAGGAGAGGAAGAGGCTGGTAAATTGGAAGATTTTCTCCATAAAACAGTACTAAATGCTTCTTGATAAAATCAAGAATTTTTCGATTTATAAGCATTTTAATTTCTATTTCTTTTAAGCTAAATCGTACAAAGTACTGCCGTCGCAAATTATATCCAAAATTTTGAAAAAAATCGACAAAGTAAAAAAAAATTAATTTCAAGCTTTTACGCAAGTATATCATCAGAAAAAACAATCTAAACGAAAACCATTTAGTAATAATCCTTTCAGTGTTACTTAAAGTAATCTAGATACATATTAAACAGACACTTAATCCAAAGAAGTGTAATTAAAAAAAAAGAGACCAAAAGTGAGTTAAAAAAGTTGCAACTTTTAAAAACCTAATTTGCACTTCAGCCTAGCGATTCATATCCAATATTAACTTTGGGTACTTAGAAAATACCGCTATCGTCTGTCACTCCATTTTAAGACGAAATTCACAGCTACTTCTTTATTGTTTAGGACACAACCAACTCAACATTAAACCTCACGTGATGATATCTCGAGAGGACTTTCCAACAGACAAACGACCATCTCTCAAATTCTGTTTAGTACCTCAGCATCGCCTGGGTCTTAAGACTCTCCAACAGAGAGTCCCCTCCCTTGTTTAAGACCCAAAAGTGACAAGGACACTCGTTACGGAGAGACGGGGACGCCCTAACTTTACCATTGTGGTTATACGGGCATGGTCCCACGCCCTCCTCCTGGTTTTTCATATCAGCTCCACCACAGCCAAGGGAGCGGACAAGCCAGTACCAGTACGGTCCCTGTCGAGCCTGATCCCATCCTAGGTACAATACCCGGGTTCTAGTCCTGTGAAGAATAAGGTACAATAGTACCTGATATTTTACCCCCGTGGTTGAGACTGTCTAAGTACAGATCCTAGCCAGTACTTCCCAGGAATTCTCCTGAGTCAACCCCCGGGGGGAAGGCGACAAGGACAGGAAGGAAGCGACAAGGGCGTATAAAAGCCTTCTCCTCCCATTCTTTACCTATGGCCAAGGGGGAGGCAGGGCGCAAGAGTGGGGCGCCTTAATTAAATGTCACCGGCAGCTGTGGCTGTTGACACTCTTGCATGAATATAAAATGGCGCCCCGGTTTCAGATCTGGGATGGCCCTCTCGAGGATATATTCCGGAATTCGTCGGATTTATCGGTATTTAAAAGTCAGGACGGAAAATGAGGATTTGCCGTGAATTGCAACACGGAAGCTTTTCTTTGAGGAGTTCGCTGAAAGGGGTCGTTGTCATATTGTGAAATGATACCACATCTTATTGCTGCACTGATGATCATAACCGTTCGCTAAAAGTTAATTTGTGAAATTTTTTTTCATGTTACTAACCGTACAAAGTGCATCTACAAAGTTTAAAACTAATTTTTTTGACAAATTTTAGCAAGTCTGCCAACAATAGTTGGCAATATTTATTAATGTATAGCACATTAATAAATACTTACTTACTTTCCCTAAAATAGCATCTGCTTGCGGACAAAATTTTGAAGATAATTAATAACTCGCTTTGGTCCAATGAATATCTGCCATCAAGGATTCGAAAGCTGAGCAAACAGCAGCAAATAAAATTTCGCTGTAAAATGGAAATGATTCCTGATTTCTTTCAAGCAAATTATGATTTGAGATGAAACTTAGAGATAAGCTTGGATTTGAGATGAGCTTTGCTTACACCATGAGGCAGCACCACAGTCATGTGCTCATATTGAAGAAGATTAACCGTAGAGATAGAAACTTCGGTTTCAGAAATCTCTAGCGAAGACCATATTGGAGAGCTTTTTCCGATTGGAAATGGATAATTTACAAGGAATTCATTGCTGAGAGATAGACGATGAACTCATATTATATAAAAGATAGAGTGGCTATAAAGATATATAAAGATATGGTGGAAAAATCTTTGACGAGAATTCAGCGCGTTAATCTTGAGCAAATTCAGCAAATTCCTCATCATGACAAAGCGCAGTCGTACATATCTATCCTCGCCAAGCAGCAAAGAAAATGTCCACAGTTTTCAGTTATTTCCCTTATTCACCTAATTTAATACATGCAAACTACTTATGTCTCTTTCCTAAGGTCTCACCTGAAAGATCATTATTCAAATAGAACTGAAGGAATTCCTCGGTAAACTAACGTTCAGCTGTAGTGAGCTCCTGAGCGTAGCCCTATCCCAGTATAGCAACTGTATCTTTTTTTCGAACGTTGAAAGTAACGTTGTACAAGTTCGTACAATAATTCAGTGAGCAATTGAGGCGTGAACAGATAGCAATTTTGACATATTCAGAAGTAACGGGAGCGTTCATAGCAATTATTGAGTTCATGTCAATTATTAAGTTGAAGAGAAATCCTGAAAAAGTTGAAGAAGCGGTGAAGACCTGGAACTTCTTCAGTAGTCAGGGAGTAACCAGGAGCTTGCAACTTTGCTTTTGGCTGCGGAGGAGGAATCCTAATGGGTAAGGTGAGATTTGCAGTGTGCTAGGGGGAAAAGCTAGGCTCTTTTCAGTTCCGTACTAATTTAGGGGGATGGCCGATATGAGGGGATGGGGACAGATGAAAAAGTTAAATTAAGCCTGTTATAAGTTTAATTAATGAACAGGAAGGATTAAATGTTTAAGTTTTTCAAATTATTAGCGCTAAGCCACATATTGTGTTATATTAATATGTACTATAAATTGATTAAGGAATAAATAGTGACGGTTTTTTTATTTATTTATTAATTTTTTTGTTATTTTTTGGAAATTTTAGGTAAGAACTTAAACAGCATTTAAGAAAGGTTAAGGAATCAAGCAGCTATATGAATATATGGCCATACAGCCAATAACAGTTTAGCAATTGTATCTTTTTTGGAACTATAACTGTTACGCATCGTGCGCCGCTATCTAAATTGGCGCACGATGCGTAGCAGTTATAGACAGATGCGTGACTTCAATAATTATATGCATACTATTTGCATATTCATAGCAAATAGGAGGTGATAAAAAGGAGGCGAGGAATACATATTAGTAGGTCAGCGGAAAGTATGAAAAACGGTGCTGTTGATGTTCGATTAACATTTCTCAGTACGAGAACAAAATATCTCTTAATTAATGTTGGCTGATAAAAGTTTCGGTTTAATTATTTACTTTTTTAACTTTCACTTACTTAGTAAGTACAAGTATGTATCACCTGTTTTGCAAAAAAGTTCTATGATAAGGATTAATTTCGAAATGACGCATTTCAGAGTGATTTATTGCAAGCATTTTACTACTTTTAAAATAAAAAGGACAATGATCAAATTAAACGAATGACTTTAACGATTTTTACAAAAATTAACTTTTATCTTGTAAGTCTGTACTTTTTTAAAGTACAAGACACTTGTAAGTAACTTGTAAGACTACATAAATTCCAATTTATAAAGTCGTAATGGGATTTGGAAGTAAGAAAAATTAAAACGAAGCGTAAAATAAAAATTGATTTTATTTTAAAAGAATTCGAAATATTGTAAATGGAAATGCATATAAATTTACATGCAAAAATTGTAAATAAAATTTGTTTTCATCTCATCATTGATTCGATGCTTGCGGATAGTTTTGATGGTTTGTTTTCAACTTGACGTTCCAAATAATTTTTAAATTGATTTATATCGTGTAGCAAAATTCTTAACATGCATATGTGTTATCTAAATTTGAGGAATTGAATATTTAAGTATAATTCTTAAATTAAAATTTTTAATTTACATATGCATGGCAGGATGAAGCACGATGTATGAAGAGTTGGGAAAAATGTGAAATAAATTATTCTCCCCTGAAAAGTCAGTAAGTAGTATTTCACTATCTTTTCAATTGTTCATTTTTAGGTAATTTTCTTTGACATTGCTTTCATTTTTTTTGCAATTTTGCATCTCAATTTATATGCATTTCCAGTACTATTAGCTAGTGCTTATAAAGCAATTTTTCCATCTGTCACTTTTCCTTTTACAATATTTTAAATTCTTTTAAAATAAAATAAGTTTTTAACTTAACATTGGTTTTAATTTTTCTTTCTTCCCTTTCCTATTACGACATTATAGATAGGAATTGATGTAGTCTTCAAATTGTAATTCTTACTTTTCTTTATTGACTTTCTTAGTTTTTACTTAATTGGAATTACTGGAATTTTAATAGGAGTATTCTTCTTTCATTTGAGTATATATACATATTTTAAATAAAAATAATTATAAGTAAATTAAAAAACCTATGACTTGCACTAAAGCTGAAAAGTAATAAACCAATAATTCATAATTATTTATAATAAGAAAATTTCTCATATACTAACTCCAGGAAACAGAAATTCAATTTAAAACCATGAATGATGAAAAAACAAATTTAGTCAGAATTTTAATTAATATTTTCCAAACCTCATTTGATTTAAAAACATAAAAGTCTGCAAAGAAAAATCTTTAATCACAAAAATACCAAAATCAAAAGTAAAAATTTTAAGTAATGAAAAAGTAGCTAGTGTCATTGATCGCACATTAATTGACTTATCAAGGGGAATAAACCAATCTACCATCAACTAACAACAACTAAATTAAGAGAGAGTGTTTCGTCTGACTTCCAAGTAAGCATCAATTTTTTTGCTAGATCCAAATCATAAGTCACAAACAATACTCAATTAAAATGAAGACATTTGTCCATTTTAGCCAAAAGAATCCTGTAAAACAAAATAAAAGGCAAATAATCTTTAAAATTAAAATTAAAGTTGCTCACGAAGAACACAACTAAACGAAATGCTTACTTAAGAAGATATATCCCCTACACTCTCATTTTCAAACTCAGATAGGAAAGTAAAATCAAAAGCATACATTTTAGAACATTAAAAAGTAATTTAAAATCAGAAGAAGATAAAAAATAATAATATAATCTTTAAAACTAAAGTTTAAAAAAAGTAGTTGATTAAACTAGGAAGTTACATTAACTAACTTACCTGCAAAATTTTAAAACCAAATGGCTGGAAATGCAAGTATTAAGTGATGGAACGTAAAAGGGTTGTCGTAAAGTGTAGTTCTCTATTTAAGAAAGTTTAGTTATAAATTGGCGAGAAAACTGGAATGTTTCTTGGAGATAATACATAGAGAGTAGGTTGTTGAGATGGTATATGGAAAGTTTTCTTATTGTAAATAATTATGAATTATTGGTTTATGTATATGTATATATAAACCAAAAAATAAAAAAATCGGAATGAAAAAGAATAAAAATCCGCATTAAAAATTTTGAAAGTCTGAAATACATGTATATATCTCCGGATATATATATATATATATATGTTACGGTGAAACACCGAAATCTGGAGAGTGTCGACTTTCACCGGTGAATGTCAACATTCACATAGTCGCTTGGTGTATGTCCGAATGTCCGAAATATTTTCCAAATACTGTTATTTCTGACTTACACCGGTGAATGTCGACATTCACCATGTACTAATGGTGAACGTTGAATATATGAGAATATTATATTTTCTTCTCCGTAATTCAGTCGCGAAAAAACACACAAGTACTTAAAACACACAATACATTCAAAATGAGAAAGGAAAATAATAGAAGTTAAAAAACTTACTTAATTATACAGTACGTAGTAAATGAGAAAATAAAATAATAATAATAAAAACTTACTAAATTATGTGATTCAAATCTGATTAATTGCAATAACTTAAAGTATTACGAGACTTTGAATTGCACAAGACGCCCTTGCTTTTACAACTGCATTTATGGGAAACAACCAGTCGCCTCTCTTTTCGACCTACACCAGAGCATATCTGTGATTGTCGACATACACCGGTGAGGGTCCGAATGTACAAGAATGCTATGTCATATTCGATCTTTCACCGATGTATTTGGTGAATGTTGACATTTTCCGGTGAAAGTCGACATTCTCCAATTTCGGTCTTTCACAGTAACATATATATATGTAAAATTTCTATATATATTTAAAGTTCTATATAAATATTTAAAATCTTCTATCTGTACGTTACAACAAATCTTTGCCATTCGCTTTTATTTTTAAAGCAGGTGACAGCGTACCTAAGAATTCGACATTTTGAGATCGACCTATCATATAGCCTTAGAAACCCATTTTATTTTTTATAAGCATGGTATTAAATAAGGGTTCTTGGAAGTCGTACCTAAGAAATTCATACAGATTGACTTCCAAATAATTAATCTAACGCCGTATTCAGTAAAGCGCTTTTATAATATCGAGAAAATATCTTAAAATTTCTTTCTTAAATCCACCATTGACTGGCACAAACAACTATTTACATCGAACTCAATTTTATGGATTTTAAAATAATAAGAATACCTTTTTAATATGCTAATAACACATTCAAAGTTAAATTTCAGTATATCAGTAGAATTTAAAGATTAGAGTTTGTTTTATCCTAAATCCATAAAGTAGGAAAAGTACGATCAATATTCTACTTTGAAAAATAAGCACAAAGCCCCTCTCTAAATTCAAGCATCCAGTACTAATGAGAGGCAGAAGAACTCGGAAGAAATAAAAGAAACAGTAGACCAACAACAACAAATAAAAAAAACAACAACAATACCAAAAAGTTAAACCGAATCAACAAAACAAGAGCAAAAATAATAGCTGGTAGAATGAAAATGCAAAAGGAAAAAATAAAACAACAAGATTATAAACTACCTCTATTAGAAAATGTCTTTTAGTTGAAGTAGGGTCCAAACTCTGAGCAGCTTTTCCACGGCTAATAGCTCCAGAAAATAGCAATTACTTGGTCTGTAAAGGATCCAGTTCTCCTAGAAAGAAATATATAAAAGGAAAATGTTGAAAACCGGAATAAATGGCTGGGGATGAACAAATGTTTAAATTTTTACAAGAGAACCGACCTGATGGAAAATCATGCTACAGCCTTCCATAAGTATTACATCAAGATTGGACTCAGTTGATATATACGGATGTCCTGCTTCGTGAATGCGATTGTTTATATTTGTGACTGGTGGATTTGTTAAGTGGATTGAATAACTGTTTCAGAGGATGCATGGCGTGCGTATGTGGATAGAGGGGAAATAAATGATAAAATGGGAGGGTTATTTTGGTACATAGCGATTACGCCGATTCTTTGAAGTTGAAACAATCGCATTATGTAATCGCAAGTAAGATAATATCTACATTTTCAATGCCTGATTTTCGAAGTGCATTCGTGTCTATTTCCTAAATCTTTATACTGAGGAGAACAAAACAAGTATAAGTAGATGTGGGAAGAATTCCAAATTTGTCTCAATTGCGAAGGCAAGAAGGTTTTCGAATCTCTGCAACAAGGTAAAAGGTTACTCAAAGGCAAACGAAGATAAATGCACTATGCCTTTACTTTTCAAAAAGGTTTCAAAAACCTCTCTGAAATGCTTACAATATGCAAAATTAAAAGCATTTTGGGACTTACGTATTATCCCTTCGGCCGTGAACTGTCGCTAAGCAGCGCGAATTATCTCCAATTATGGATAAGCGGTGGGTAAAAAAAAAAAGGATTAAAAATTTGGGATCTTTTTTTACAGACCAGCAAGCAATGGATTATCTTCAAATTTATGGAATCTTACTGTAAAAAATGCGTGTAATAATGAACAGTCTATGGCCAAGAGTATATGGTCGACAAAACAATAACAAACTGCAACAGTTACATATGGAAAGTTTAAAGCTCATAGCATTCTAAGCAGAGATTCTGATTAAGATGGAGGTATAACAAAATAGTAAATATTGAGGAAATACGTTTTATGAAGGGCAAAAAACGAAGCGGATCGAAGGCAAATTGTTTATTAATTAAACGGGTATCAGATATTTTAGAATTCCACATAACTGACAGACACGTATTTGGCAGTATATCCGCAATCTTTCATGACTCGATGGTAGTCAGCTTTCACGGTGGGCGGGAGAATACGTAAGCACCATATTGCTTACAATTTTCGGTCGCAAAAATATAAAATTAGATGTGGTAGAGAAATTTCAAATTTCAGGTTTTTACGTCTTCTTAAAAGTGACTGAAATTATTTACAGAAACCTTCTTGAGTTGTAAAAAAAGCGTGCGGATCCAATCTCTGAAAGTTAACACTTGTTTAGAAATCCCACTTGTGTGACGACAACATTTTAAGCTCAGTATGTCATGTGAATATGAATTCTTTTGATTATCATAAGCCTGGTCATATACTTCCATACATTATCAAATTGATAAAGAGTTTAATTGCATTATTTTGGTCTAACTTATGTAATTTATTTAACTCAGGTGTAGAGTAAAAATCAGTAACAATTCTTTAGGTTCTGCTCTTTATTCCAGTTTTTACTTCTTTGTACGAAGTAAAAAAAGAAAGTATTGTAATCGCGAAAAAATTCGGGTATCATATTTCAGCGAAAATATATAATTTAACCGCTATCGAATTCAATTTAACAATGTTTTTGAAGGACATCCGTACGTAAGGACAGAATAAAGGACTCTTTTTTCCCAAAAATTATAAAACTGATTTAAAATGGATTCTGAAGAGATTTTTTCGTGGCGTCTCTGCGTACGTACCGTACGTACGCATGCAAGATTTGTAGAAATATCAACAATTTAAAAGTTGTTTAAGTACAGCTAAGCCTCATCATTTTCCTCATGGCGGCCATATTTGTTTACATTTGAAACTTTGCAGAATAGTGGATTTGTTGCCAATCTAGAGAGACTAAGCTTCGTAACAACAAAGATAACGTCTTCTTTTATTACTACGAATTAAATTATGCTTAGTGCATTCTGGAATTTATTCGAGGAAATACAAGTAAGTATTTAAGATTTACTTCGTAATTTTTAATATAGATATTTTGAGCTTTTAATGTATTTTTGCCTTGTCGCGAAGTGAGAACTGAATTCATTGAATGAGAAATACTGAGTCGTCTGTGAAAACTGTTTCTTTTTCTGTTTGTTTAATTTCTTTTATACAACGTTTTAGATTTATTATAATATTTGAATAGAACATGTGGCAACGATTAGATAATTCTTCAGATGATATATATAACTTTTGTGCATTCTGAGTTATAAAATGATGAGATGTAACGCTGTTAAGTGAACCTAGCGCCAAAGTGTCGCTATGGTAAATAAAAATAGTGAATTTTAAAGAGTGCGTTTATTCTATTGTGGTTTATGCGTTATCGACGAAGTAGATTTAATTCAATCCAATAAGTTTAAATGAAATGCAAGAAAAATGCGTATAATTTAATATTCCGTACAAGAAAGTCATGGGGAGAATACATCAGATTTTTTACAAATAAAAACAAATCCCTGGTTTAAAATGTGTGAGTTTATATTTTATACAGCACAAAATAAACTAAAACCTTGGAAACAAATCTTACATTAGAATGAAATGTATTAGTAGTGTGAAACGGACAGTTCACGGGCAGGAGGCGGATTGCGGATGAGCCCGGAAGCAGGT
>KK122108.1:626394-641527 GCA_000611955.2 Stegodyphus mimosarum | reverse complement strand
TCGTTCAGCTGATATGCTAATTTTTCGACTTCGTCCTTAATTTTTGCACACCAGTGTATGCTACGGTGGCCCAGAATAAAGCAAATAGAGCAAAGATTCTTATTATACATTATTGTTCTTATGTGATACTTGAGCCGTTTTATATGTTTGGATTAATCTTTCCAATAAAACCATATGTACAACAATGTTTTTCTGTCCAGCAAAACAGAGTCATGTATGGTTTCTCTTTTAAATAGCACATGCTGCACGCGTGCCTTGCGACACGACCGACTAAATCTGGGACGCATGCTATTATGAATAGAGACAACATTTATTCTTATTATTAATAAATAGTCAGTCTCAGGAATTTTTCCAGTGCATAAGATTATGCGGCGAAGACGATGCTAAAAGAAGGGCGTTAAAGAGGGCCGCAACCTCAGAATAATAATAGTAGAATAATAATAGAAAACACTCCAGATGAAAATCAAAATTTAGGAAATATGACCTATGTCATAATCCAAACCATTTCTTAACGATATACAAAATTTTGTATCGATTTGTGAGTTGTTGCTATCGTTATTGAAAATCAAACCTACAGACAATACTAATTTTTACATATAAGTCGGAATTTTCAACCTATGCTTAATAAAAAAATCTGAGTAGCGAAAGGAAGAAAATGAAAACCTTCATAGCAAAGAAAAAGCACTTCGAGTTAGTGAAGCTTTAGCTAAACTCATAAGGACCCTGAATTCCTGTCTAACAAATATTATTTCACGCGCATACGGCCATTCATAATCATTAATCACTGCATTCTTCCGCTTATCTAATCAGGAATTCTATTAAGGTCGTTTTCGCGTCTCTGAAATGATCTCATTTTCAGAAGAAGAACGCTGATCAAATTTTATTCATACTTTTCGGAGACTTATCCTGGATCCATCATCAATTATATTCATTAAGAATTTAATTATTGCCAGCCGTCTAACAACAAGCAGGACAGGGAAAGGTATTCAGTGAATCGCAAATCCAGATCAGAACGACTCAAATGTTTTCAAGAACGCTGATATTTATAAATGGGAGGTAATTGGAAGAGCGAGCGACTAAACTCAGCTGGGCCGGAATAGCGAAAAAGTAAAAATAATTTATTGCTTTCAGTTAACTATTGATTTTACATTAAGTTTGTTTATATGGACTCGCCAAATCGGTAATTCATACAGATTTAAGACATAGAAGCGTCAAATGGCGCTGTCGCATGTATCCTCTACAACATGAAATATAATGCAGCGTTTGGCGTCGTTATAACCCATGATTAAGACCATAATAAGCCCACGATATGCTATAGGGAAAATCCCCAGTTAAAAATCTAATATTTATATTACCTAAGAAAATATTAATTGCCAATATCCTCAGTTCACCACCTACATCTATAATCTAATCGATGATGCATATTTCTAACATCACATATATATTATAGTCACATTTTTTACACGTTAAAGAGTTTACTGCAATGTGTTTTAACTTTTAAAGCATTTTCATATAACCATTTCGTCATAAACGTTTTATACTTGAAACTTATCTTAAGTCATTTTCATATAATCATGTTACCATTACCTTTTATAATTAAAGTTTCTTCTAACATTTTAAAGCATTTTGATGAAGCCATTTAATTATTCAATAGTTAATAATGACCCCCTTTTCCACAGAGCATTTCCAAATGACTGCACAGATGAATGTCTCTTAAACACTTGATCGCGGGTATATTATTAAAAAGTCATATGAATACAATTAACATTCTGTCTACGACAATTTTATTCACGGAGTATCTTAAAAAAAGATATGACTTGGGAATTTTTGCATTCCGTATGGACTGTATACGAAGTTTCACTCATAAAATGCTTCATAAAATACGAAGTTTCACTCATAACGATAATCAAATAAATCAATTCATTGGCATCATTCAAAATTATCCCATATATCTTCAATTAAAATTTTCACGAATCATCTCTAAATACCGATAATGATAATAACCGATAATGATAATAACTATTGGTAGGTATTCAACTGAAAATTTCCAAAAGACGAATTTTATTCTAAAATGCCACTAATGCTAGATCCTATGGCATCAAACTACCTTTAGTAAGAATACTAAAATTCCAGATCTTGTATTCATTCGAATTTAGATTTATGCAATCACAGAATCGACCTTCTTTGATTTGGAAAAATGTTAATCACCATATAGTTTTGACAATTCTAGTCATCTTTAGCTTAGCAGACTATTTTCTTTTTTAATATCTCCTTTCCTAAATATCTTTAATATATTCGCTTCAAAACGTTAAGCAAGCAATGCAGATTAGAAATTTACGAAAACGTATTTGAATTTGAGTTATTCCAAATAGCTGCGAATGCAAATGGTAGTGTGCAAATATCGCATGTTATAGACAGTCACTATTGACTGTGCAAAGATATATTAATTAGGCGGTCGTTGGAGAAGCCAGCATTCTGAAAGGTTCAAAATTTTCGTAGGATAACTTTCGCTGATTATACCGTCGCCGCCCAACTAGAGGGGTAAGGTTAAAGCGGGTGTCGTCAACATCTCCATTAAACTGTCTCGAATTGACGCAACGTTCTGTTCACGGATGAGTTCAGATTTTCCTTAGGGATCTGGTGAAACCGAGCCACGCAAGAGTCATGCCCAGAACTTCATGGGACATCTGGCATTCCGATGTGACAGCATCATGGTATATGCTGGAATTTCAGTGGGATAATACATTCAGTTGCACAATAACAAAGATGCGTCTGTGACAGCTGCAGGGTACTAAAGTGAAGTTCTATGCACAACTGTGAGATAGTGCAATCACTGGTCCTGATTTCCTCCCTATGGATAATGATGCCCGGCCTCTTCATCCAGCATCATTAACAAATACCTGGAAAGTAAGAGCATTTCTCCATGAAGTAGCCTTTGTATTTTTCCGACTTTAATGTCACTGAAAATATTTGGCATGCTCTTAGGCATACTGTCTCTGCACATGTACCTCCTTCAGCAAGTCTTAGACTGTTAGAAACTGTCCAAATAGAGAGAGAGAGCCATTGCAAGCATCTGAGCTTATTGATTACTTCATGGAAAGCATGGGCAATCGAATTAAAAGAGGATGGAAAGATCATATGATTAGGTTTAACCCTCCGAGCATACAGGTTTGCTCTCATGTTTCAAATTTCTCCAAAAGGTCATGAATAGTTATACTTCCTTAACATAAATCCAAAATGATCCTCCCATTTTGTGTCTTGACTCCTTTCCTTCCAATATACATCCAGCGTTAAATCAGATAGGTCGGGAACTAGCAAAAATTTTAGTGTGTTACGAATTGGAAAGTCATTTTTTATGTGAAATTATGCATCCATAACCTTTAGATGTTTAGTTTTTCACTCCAGAATCCGAGTTAAAATTTTGTTGGTTCGTAGCATATGGCATCACGGAATTCAAATTAATGCAATTTTTGAAACTGAAACTACGTGTTTATGGAACACAAGTGATGTAGAGTTATTAAATACTGAAACATTTAGTTCAAGTCGTACACAAAACTTGTTTCCGATTTTGTTACTTAACGATACAGAACGCTGCTGATGTATTGACTTAAATTTTTACATTCAGATCAGCAATGGAGGATGTTGAGTCACGTGATTATGTGTCCCGAATTCCGTGCCTGGTTCCAAAGAATGTCCAGAAATTCTTAATACAGCTAGAAATATCCATGCACCATTAATATTAAAAACAAATACCGTACGTATTTCGCATTTCGCATTTATGACATTTATCTCGAAATAGAATTCCGAGGGCCCCACTGTGTAATGCTGAATATTCTTCTATTTACGTCTATCAAAACACTGCATCATGTGACGTGGTGCTATTATTGGTAAACGCAGAGAATATTCAGGTTAAGTTATGTATAAGGAGCAGCAGTAAAAAAAAAGACTGAATTCTAAAAATGTATTTTTTATGTAACAATCGATTTAGGAATGTGTGTCGATGTTGTAGAGATGATAGTAAAAATTTTCAAACAAAGTTTTACTGTTATTTTATATATTATCATTTTACTTATAATTATTATCTTCATCTATCATCATTCTTTCACAAATAGTTCAATAGAAACTGATAACTGAATATAATTTTCCCGGTTCTGAACCAGTCCAAAAATCAGATGTATGTTCAGTCATAAAAGTTCATTCTGCAAATGGAAAACTGCCCTCCATTTAACCACTAAACAAATGGTTTTTAAACTTAACAGTACAAACTGCAACTTGGATGTCAAATAACGTATTCTAGTAACAATACAGGAGTGTCATCCTTTAGGATAATTTAACATTAATATGTGTTTCGGTATTTTTACAGTTTTTAAAAGTTTGATTTGCGCTATTTCGGATGACTTTACATAATGGGGCATAAATAGAGAATACGGAATCTAATTGACATTTACTTTAAAGCAAAGACTGCAATGTTTTGCAAGGCGAAACTTTGTGTTTGTACTTACTTAGTAAGATTATCGAAAGAAAAGAATTCTTAAACAACGGCTAATCTTAAGAGGGAGCTTGTGATTAATAATCTTCTTTCTTAATATTTTTTATTTCTGGGAATGTAACAATGGATCTTTATGTAATCAACCGCACTTTTTCTTTTATTGTTTAAAATTAAATAAAGAAGTATAGAACTTCCACTTAAAGAGATAGTGGTTAATGACTCTGACTACCGTACCGAAGGGCCCAGGTTCGAATCCCAGAGAAGGAACGGAGGTTTCTTAATGAATAGGGGTTTTGCAGCATGATGGCACGGTAAATATATGGTGAGCCAAAAGTTCTCTCATGTGGTTTGTGGTAGAAAAAGAGGGGTTGGAGACCCTCCTACCCGCTCCCTGGGGCGTTGTCCATCAAAACTGGCGTGGACTGGGAAAAATCACCTATATGGTGAATCATATGAAAATCACACCTATAGGATTATCACCTACATGGTCCCGCAGGCTCTTGCCAACGACATGCGTAGTCTTGTACTCCTTGCCACAATGAATTTCGTGGGCTTGTTGTTATGATGTCAGACAAGTGAGATAAGTCGCAACATAAGCGTAAATCGAAGCGTTTTCGGAAAGCGAAGCAAAATATTAAAATTAATAAAATAAAACAACCCGGAGAAAAGAGGAAATGCTTTTGCCAAATATAAAAGTACGTAATGTTAAAAACATACTGACTCTTAAATAGATATAAACAGAAACAGAAAATATAAAAATCTAAGTACACATATTTTTTTGGAAATTTTATGAAATTTTGAAATTTTGTCCAATTCTATAACAAAGTTCGGCATTGATAAACTCCACATTTCATAATAATTTTAATTATCAGTAGAATGTTAACATCTGAGCTTCTTCCCATCGCATTGAAAGGTTCTACTGTCTATCTGTTGTGTAGAATCTGGAGAAATAGCGATTGCACCGAAGAAGGGTTAAAAATATTCTTTACTAAACTCTTTAAATTATTTAAAATGTTTCAGCTTGACGCTAACATACTACGCCTCTACTTGGGCAGTAACTGAAACAGTAGAATCAAAACTCAAAATTGGAAATATTCACAATTAAACTATAGGGCTCATACAATCCTGTATCCTACAATGCGTAGATGAGTCTAGTGGCAGCAAGATAATAGCTATTTAGCCACGTCTAAGCAGCAATAACTGCTAAGCGAAAGCTTGCGTATAAGCACGCACAGATATTTCCCAGACTCTCTATCACTTTCCGTACTGGGACGTCGATATTTAAACTTTTTCTCCCCCTGGTAGAATTTGCATTTCTTACGCGCGCTACCAAATTTAAATATTCTGGCACTGACAATTAGGGGAATGAATGTTTATAGGAAAGTAACTTAAAATTAAATTTAACTGGTTATTTAAAATAAATATAAATCCCTATAACGTATTTTTCCTAGAGATGATTTATATACACTTTTTGAAAACAATTCAGAGCTTAAGACTGGGAGATGTTCCTTTGGGGGTTAGGGTATAGTAAGTAAAAGGGAAAAAGAAAATGGATTAGGGAAAAGTATGTAAGCCTACTCATGATGCTTGCAGAGTAAAAATGTATGGAATTAGGACATTTCTCTCTTATGAGTCCTTTTCATTAGCACATACAAATAACATTTAGAAGATTCATGATTCTAGCTTCAGCGAAAGCGTTGATGTTTCACATTTGGCTCTTCTGCTACTTAGAGGAACTAACAGAGTAGGAGAATTCATTCCTTATAATATTTAATCAACTGAGTCTCGTCAGGTCTTAAGGTTTTACTTTAATTAACATGCTATAATAATTTCAACCTTTAATATAAATTCTTCTATCCTAAGTCTTCACCAGAATGCGATTAGCTGTTTGTGTACTTAAGCTGATGGTTTAAATGTTTAGAGTTTCTGGCAGTATATTGCTATTACTTACTAACGTGAGCTCTGAATAATTTATTTACGACATTAACATCTTGCTAACCAACATTTACCCGCTGTAGTTTCCTTCAGCCAATTAAGTAGTTTATTTTATGTTACGATCTCAGACTACGTTACCTACAGTTCAATTTAACGTGATGTTATCTTAATTTAAATTCCCGCAAGTAGTGGAAATTCGTTTTTCGCACAAGACTGTGCCTTTCTGTTCATTTAACTCTCTGGCGGCGGCAAGAATAAGCAACTCTTTCTACCCAAACACGCGCTATATCTATCAGGCACAAATGTGTAATGTGAGCTGTGTTCGGTTGCTTGACTGCAGTGCGTAACTTTAATATAAGCTGAACTCATTGATGACCATGAAAAGGTTATTTAAGCTTCTTCAGACGTGATTATTTGTTCCAGAGGAAACAAAAAACTTGTTTCCAGGGTTTTCAGGACTTTGATCCAAGGTTCTAAATGCAGCAAGACCCTACATTTAGAACCCAACTCTTTCACGAATTATGTCGCAAAGCAGTGCGAAGTTTATCTTGCCCAAGAATCCAAGTTTATACTGGAGCAGCAAGTCATATAGAAGCATTTGAATTTCCTGTAGGAATTACGTGTGCCTAGATGAAACTATTTGGTGGTTCTGACAGAAGAAGTTCTGTATTGACATTTTTAGAAAGTTTACAAACGCCTTTTTGTATTATAACCGATTAGAGAATTGCAAAATGTCGCCACAGTAACAGATGCGCTGCTAGGTAACGTCCTGAAATGGTATGAAGGTATTGAAACAAATTTACTAGGTCAACCAGGGAGTGACAACTATAAGTTCGATATAAATCTGCACTTCTGAGAGCATTCCTGATGGTTAAATATAGGATAAAGTTGGAACTGGAACTTTATGATAAACACCAGACTAACTGATCTTATTCAAATAAAAGTACCGGTGGTGAAGATTTTATATGGAAAAACGAAGACGCTGAAGTTAATATTACTCAGGTTCTTACCCCATATTCCAGATTTTCTGTGGTTAATAAACGTTGATATATTCGAACAGCTATTCGAGTTAACAGTGAAATTTGAAATTCGCCGTGTGTCAATTAATATGTGTAGAAAGAATACGCGGAAAGAGTTAGTGATATTGCTCGTTAATGACTATTGCTAAAATAAATCTCGAAAAAGAAAGGTGAGTGATAATAAATAGAAATCTTTAAATTAGGAAGGGGTCAGTGAGTCAACGAAATCAGTCAACTAGACGAAAGAAAAATACTCTCATCTAATTAAAACCTATCACTTCTAAACATCCAAATCGTTTTGAATGGAATTTCTTCAGCCGTTTGATTTGTATGATTGCAAATTAAAAATAAAAGGCAGAAAGTGGGTGTCTTTTTGTGTGGTGAAACCGTTACAGGAAAATATACTTTTTTGGTTAAATTTTTTAGAATCAGTCAGCGCACAAATAAACTTTCAGGAGTATAAAATATAGTTAGATACAACACTTGATGGAGTAAGAGGTAAAACCGCCTATCGTGGACTTGAAAAAACTGCAACCGGAACAAAAAAAAATTTTTAGCGGTTGGCAAGAAATTTTTCAGATTGACTAAATGACATGCAGGGACTAATACATGTGCTGAGTCATTCGGCTGAAACAGGAGAGCATAACATTACCAGTACAAACAGAAGTTAAAAAGGAGATCCTAAAAAGGCATATTCAGGACATGATGAAAGCTAAAGTCCTCACAAGCAGTCCTTAAGCTAACACTGTAGTACTATGCAAGCAAAAAATAAACTTCCGTCAACAGATTTTAAGGTCTGGCGATTCGCTATCGATTACAGAAAACTATACAATATAACAAAATAGTTCGTTTATCCTTTACGAATAACTGAGGAAATAATACGGAAAATTAAATCTAAAGAATGTATGACTCCGAGAGGTCTCGCACCTGAATACTTCCAGATATATGTGAATTTCCCCAATTTCAATTGTGCTAATAATTGCATTTATTCCCAAATCGGAGATTTTTGCTTTTCTTAGAATGTCATTTTGCTTATTCCCGTTACATTTCAAATCGCAATGGATATAATCTTAAGACCCGAGCGATGAATAAAACCTGGAGATTCAAAAATTGCAGCTATAAAAAATGATGCGTAATCTAAAACGGCGAAACAATTGGCATTATTTTTGGGATTGTGATTTTATTATAGAATATTCATTAAAGATTTTTCTCACATTGCCGAACACTTAGTAAATTTTAAAAAGAAAAGTACTAGATTTTATTGGTGAGCGAAAGCGGACTCGTTTTTGAAGACTTAAAGGTGCATTAATCCAAGCCTCCCGTCTCTTAAAATTTTCTGAAGCAGACAGCAAATTAGAATTCAAAAGAGATGTATCTGATTTCGGGCTAGGAGCTGTGCTTATGCAAAACGAATAATCAGAAACATATTTTAGCAAATCACTTAATACAATTCAAAGACATTATATCGCTATTGAGAGAAATACTAACATTCCTATTTACTATTCAAAATTTTCGAGTTTAGGCAAGAAGCCAGTTACCGTATATGCGGATCATGCGGCCTTTGTACGCTTATGCTCAGGGAAGAATTTGTCCCCAGACTTATAAGGTGTACTCTAAAATTGCATGAATAAGATTTAAATTTAAACAAACTCCCTGGAAATAAAATACTAAGCTGGATGCCCTATTAAGTTAGATGACGAGGGTAAAGATCTGAAATTTGTCAAACTGAATTAGAAAATTTTAGTTTCTCGAAAAACAATCATTTTAGAACTGCAGGTAACTCAGAATTTAAACATATCTACGTTAATTGGAAAGATTCCTATAAATAGAAACATCATGACATAATGAGAATTAAAAACATTGCTGCTAATTTTGAAATCACTGATAACCTCCTGTTTTATTCGAAAAGAACAAGTACGAACAATGAATTACTACCGGTTATTGAACCAAGTTTAAAACTAAGTAATTTACATGAATTGCACGACTCGCCTTTAGCAGTTCATCTTAGAGTACGAAAACAGTGTGAGAACAAGGGAAGTTATTTACTTTCAAAAGCTACAAAGATTTGTAACTGATTTTATTAAGTTCAGTAGCACTTGTGAAATGTTTAGCGATATTAGCGCAAGCTTGGCCGGATAACTTAAACAGCATAAAATTCCTAATCCTTAAGCAAATCGTGAGAATCGATATGTTAGGCCTTACCCAACAATAAAAAAGTAAAAATAGATATATACTCGTGACTGTTGATCATTTTTCGAAATGGGTAGAAACAATTCTCTTCAGAACTACGTTTGCAAAAATTTCTGAAGATTCATTTTTAAATATATTTATAGAAATTTAAATATTCTTTTAAATCATTTAACTTGGATAAAATAAAATCATATAATGATAAGCAAAACGTAAGTCAAAATTTTGGAGACATATGTCTTGACATAAAATATTTTAAATGGTCCCTTATCGACCACAGTTTAATATCGCAGAGCGAATGAATATAAATATGGTTAAAATTATCCGCAGTTATATAATAAATTACTATCAGCGCTAAGATAACTTTGTTGACGAACTGGTCTATGCACTAAGATAGTCAAAAAAGATGCTACTTGTAAAGCACCGTTCGAATTATTTCATGCCAGAAAGTTGATTACACCACTGGATATTGTTTTTGAAAAGGTCGGAAGAATTTAAGTTGGCAGGCACATTTAGAAAATAGTGGATGACGCAACGTGCAATTCCCATTTGGCTTGTTCAAAATAAATTTTTCTGTGATAGAAGCGGTCGAATTTAAAGTGAGATATAAGGTTTTAAATATAAATTATCGTCTTTCTTGTGCACAAGAAAGTAAAATGGGGAAATTTTGTAATAAATTCAAAGATGCCTTTTTAAACTAGGGAATCTAGGAAACAGCTGCGTATTTAAAAGGATAAAATGATGAATTCGCAAACGCAAATGTGGATCAAGTGAAAAGATATTATGAGCCGACTGATGTGCCGCTGATTAGTAAGGTGTTGTGGGAATCACTTAGCTTCATAGAGAAATGCGGCTGATTTAGCCCTCGGCTTTCCTGTTACAAGATCTGCAAAGGAAAAGAAAGGGTTCTGTGATTGAAAACGAAAATCCGAGGTTCGATGAGACTTCAAAAAAACAAGCTGCAGAGGAAATGAAAGCAAAAGGCAGAGATGCAAGAAAACGCTCAAAATTTCCTGAGACGCGACGATCATTCGAGTAAAAATCAGCTCAGTTTGAAGGATGGCGAAAGGAAAAAATTCCGGCGAACAAAATCTACAAGAAGGTTGCACTAAAATGGAAATGACTGGTTAGTGATGGAGAACAGACGGCAAAGACGAACTAATACGACAGAAAATCAAACGAAAATCATCGAGTAAAAAGCATATACGTATGGCAGACCAGAGAGTGCAGACCTCGTAGCGGAAAAAGCCTTCCAAGAAAGCGATTAGCTCCACCTAAATGTTGCTCAAAGGAAATCTATGAGAATAAAGGACTCAGTCCAGAAATGCAAGAAGCTACCACACGACTGGAATAGTTAATAGCCTCAGAGATGGCTAAGAGTAGCAAACCATTGGCTACTATAATGAAATCTCATTCTTGGAAAAGAGGATGTCTACTTCTACAAAAATAAAATTTACTTTATTTAAGATATCAGTTTGTTTTATATACGAGGTTGTTAGAATACTTTTATTTATACTTCAAGTTACGATATATAATTTCAACAGAGTAAAGAAGTTTCTTCATTAATGCATTCCTGTATTTTTAAAAATTTTATGTCTGTGCGATATGTTATTATGTTATGCTTCTTAAATGTAACCTTGTAGAGTTATCAGGTTATTTAAAAGCATGAGAAATAAAAAATGAGTAATGCCCTCAGAGGGAACCGAACCACGGATCTCTCAATTACGCGTCGAGCGTGCTGACCACTACACCACGAAGGCATGCGAAGAACGCAAGAGAAATACCTTATAACCTTTAGTAGAAATTTTGGTGCACTTGCAAATCAAATAATAGCAAATATTGCAAATTTTTAAACTAATTACAGTAATCTTTTGAATTTTAATATGCTGAAATTGAATGCATTCAATGCATTAATATATACCTTAAAAATTAATATATTTCAAAAAAAATGTTTTCTTGATTGTGTTTTTGTAAAAGAAAATTAAAAGGTAGCATTTTATAAATGAGACTAGTTAAATTTTAAGCTCTCCAGTGAGCGTTTATAAAGTTAAATTAAATTTATGATTAGAATATTAGGTTTTGAATAACTATAATCTTGAGCAGGGTATCTTTGAGGTATAGCGTGTGTCTTTGAAGTATAGTATTGTTTAGTTTAAATACTTATTTGCTAAACTATTTTTCTTGCCGGATTCTTTGGAGGAGATATGAGAAACGTCCGCGATGAATCTGAAAGAAATTTTTTAATTTTAATTAAAAGTATGGCGAAAAAGAACTTTAATTTGACATTTTAAATTGTGTGTTTGTAACTGCTGGCTTATGCCTTTAGATTGCAAAATTAGCATCTCGCCCAAGGTAATTCAGACCTTCTCTTTCGAACTATTTAAATTCTGATTAGTTAAATAAAACTATGAGGTTTTATTTTAATTAAACCCAATTATGATTTGACATTTGCTATAACTTCTTAATCGCAATCTTAATTTGTGTTCTGTTAAGGACTACTTAAACATACTCACATTTCGTAATCCTTATCCGAATGCAAATTAGCTGCTTTAGTATTAAAGCTGAGGTTTAAATATTTAGAGATTCTGGCAGATCGTCTTGCTGTTATGCACTATCGCCAGCTCTGCCTAAGTTTATATCTGGCTTTAGCATATCCGACATTTAACCTTCTAGCTTTACGGACGTAAACTTCCCTATCAGCGCATGGCTTGCGTACCTACTATATATGAAAATTCTGCCAGATCCTGATAAATCCAAATTTGCGTTGGATGTGTATTGAAAGAAAAAGTGACGCATCCACAAATTTAAAGCGTCACTTCGGAATTATGAATCGAGAAATTTCCCTTTTTTCATGCCATTTTGGGGAATTTTGAAATTTCAGGGCCAACCTCGTAGTTTATTTTTGAATGAGTTTACCTATTTGCGTAGTACGTTACCTACATTTGAATTTAACATTACCTTACATTAATTTAAATTCTCGCAAGTACTAAAAGTACTAATGATTCGTTTGTTGCACAAGCAGTGCCTTTCTGTTCATTTAAAAGTTAAATGAAAAGCTTTTTTCAGCCTTCTTGAGACTTTCCTCCAAATAAAAGCGATAACTTGCTACAAGCCTAGTCTAGTCCTGCAGAGCTTTGAGAAAAATTTCGAAGTACAGCACAGCCCTAGTAGCTCTCCTAGATCACAGTTCAGATAGCAGAAAATGTTCTCAGCTCTCACCAGGATTCGAACTCCAGATCTCCCAACTGCTAGCTAAACGTCTCAGGAAGACATACAGTAAGGAGATTGGAAATATTTTACACTTTTTCCCATTTAAAAGGTAACTGTGAAGGATGCTACCCAATCAATAAATCCTGGGGGGTAACAAATTGTCATTCATATTTTTACTAATAATTCCAAAGACATTCAAAAATTGTCGAAGCCCAAAACTGAAGAAAACCGCGATGCCCTAGCCGGGACTTCAACTTTGGAACTCCGGATTGCTAACCGGACGTGCTTCCAGTTAGGAACACGAAATCACACCGCGAAAGGAGGGAAGAAAATGTGTTACATGATGACTTCGTGGTGTAAGGTACTTCATAACTTAGTAGAGTATAACAAACATGACTTCGTGCTCTATTCATTAGCACATCAAACTATCAATTGCAGTATCTATGGATCGATTCTCATTCGAAGAGGTAGATGATTTTTACACATTTCTCTTCCCGAAAACTTAGTAATCATAAATTCAGGAAGAGGATTCAGAATGTGAAACTCAAATGTTATGTGATTTTTTTTTTTCGAAATGCTACTCACTATCCATATGGCGATTCAGGGTATTACTTCTGTTGTTAAAATCTGCATCTGAACAACTCGATTCTGGAATACCATGGTCAACAGTAAAACGAAGCAAACTTTTAATGAAAAATATTTCGCAATCTCAATAAATTGGAAATGAAAACATAGAGATGACATTGGGAAATTATATTTTCAAATTAACATGCATTGGAGAATATTGATATGTTAATAAAATAGATTGTAGCTCGAAATATGGATTTTATTATAATTGATTGCTTATTCGTGCTCAAAAAATCTATTATCTAATTTTGAAAGTCAAATGACGACTGAATATTTCAGAAATATTTAAAAAATTGTTCTATAAGAATAAAAGCGTCATCATTACTTTGAATTTATGCATTTACATGTACATGAAACCAAAATAGATCATACTTATGTTTGGTATAATGTGCGTTGGTATTAAACTTTGCTTCAGCTATTTTCAGTTCACTATGCATTTTATATTAAACAATACTCTTTATTTTGAATAATTTGTTCAATAAAATGCGTAAACATTTATGAAAGTCACTCTTAAATTCTTATATGTTTAATTTCTTTATAGCATGTAATTGTTTTTATTTTTTTTTGTGAGAGAACGTTCTAGTTTCACTGCAACGACAGTTTAATTTTATTTCCACTTTTAACAGTATAAGAGATTACACTGTACAGCGAAATACATTGTGCTTCCATATTTTCTCATTTAGAAGGTATGCTGTTGAAGTTGACTCCTACAGTTTGAGTGTATTACTGATACAGCATAAGTGAAATATAGCTTATAAAAACATCGATACGAAAAAGATGAGGGAGGGAAAAAATGATACACCAGAAATGCAAACATTCTGTTTGAAGAATCGTTCCTTGTGAGATCACTCTCCATAGTAAAAACACTACGCAAAATATTACATAAACACGACAAGAGAAAAATGACTTTTGCTTGGCATATCACCTCCTTTCCATACATCTTACGGGTACCTTGTTATCTAAGAAGAAAGTAGTTACAATAAAAAGCAAAGACGAACAAGAAGCAAAAAACATACATAAAAAGAACCTCTTATTCTAGTCGTCAAGAACTTTCTACCTTGAAGAATGCCTTAAGCAAACTGCTGCCTCGCAGATGGGTGCCATGAAGATCTGGGCTACAGATTGGTGTGGAAGAAAGCTATAAGCAGCTTTTCCAGCAATCTTGGAAAGTATCGCGAAGGAAAGAATGTATGATTGAAGCAAACACGGGAATTCTTAAGAGTCTCATTTTCCTGACATCGTGCTCTTTTGAATGCAATATTTGCACTTTTTCGTTGAAAGGATGGAAGGAAATTTCAAGAACATGTCTGTCAATAACTAAAAGAAATGCAGTTTAAAAATTCCAGCCCTTCTTTTTTGCAGGTAAAGCTGTAAACTAAGATGCATTCTTCAAAACATAAAAAAACTTTCGAATATGAAGATTAAGTTGCAAGTTTCATAAAGGAAATTTTTAATTCGGTTTCCTAATTTTTAGTAAAATACTTTGGGTATGATGTTTAATACAGCATTCAAAACATTACCAGTTTTCAAACCTTTATTTTTAGCTTTTTGAAAAAGACCAAATGTGTGTGGGAACAAAAATGTAAATATAAAAATATTCTGTGCACAATATTTCCCAGTTTTCACTCTGCTCGATGTATCCTAATTTAATGATATGCATTATGTT
>KK122108.1:591636-618194 GCA_000611955.2 Stegodyphus mimosarum | reverse complement strand
TGAACCAATTGTCTGCATGTGCATTAATTGGGAAAGGCAGTAAATTTAAACAAACTGTATGCCATTAAATGGAAAATGAGCAAGAAACTTCAGAACTTTCCCATCTGTTCATCACTAAATTTCCGTAACCAAACTGAAATATTCCTTAGTTTTATTTTCAGCCAACTGATGAGAAATGGGATCAATACGTTATCAACAAGCAATTACATAATTAGCTGTTGTTAATAGATTCCCATTTCTACAGTTAGAACTCGCACTCTATACTAAGATGTTTATACTGTGCATGCGATATACAATACAGGGTGTTTATAAAATCCCGGACCCATTTTGATGTTTAATAACTCATAAAATAATAAAGATAGATTAAAATTAATAACATAAATAGTTAGATAGACTCAAAAAGTTTCATGACCCTTGTCAATGAACTTCCACGTGTGCCCCCTTGGTCGCACGGAGAATATCAAGTCGATATTCAATTTCACGCCAGGTACCGGCAAGCATGTCGGCATCCACAGAGGCTACTGCAGATGTAATTCTGGCTTTTAGGTCATCCATGTTCGACACTCTCCTCCTGTAAACGCTGTCCTTTGCAAATCCCCAAAGGAAAAAGCCCAGCGGCGTTATTTCAGGTGATCTGGGTGGCCAAGGAATTGGACCTCCTCGCCCAACCCATCTTCCTGTAAAATGGTCATTCAAAGAACTACGAACGATGGTACCCCAATGAGGTGCACCATCTTGTTGCAAAAAGACATGTAGCTGAAGCTCTTCTAATTGTGGAAATACAAAGTTTTCCAACATGTCTAAGTATACGACTGATGAGACCGTCTTTTCTGTAAAAAAGAAAGGCCCAATGACTCGGTCGTGCATTAGTCCACATCACACATTAACCTTTGGGGAATCCCTTTGTGCCTCACGGTATTCATAGGGGTTTTCAGATTCCCATATGCGCACATTATGGCGATTAACAATGCTAGAAAGATGAAAGAATGCTTCGTGGAAGAACATTATGCGCTTTAGAAATTCAGCATCGTCTTCTATCCTCCTTAGCATATCTGTTGCAAAGGCCATCCTCCTAGGCCTATCGTCAGGTTCCAAATCTTGAACAATTTGAACTTTGTATGCATGCAGTCTTAAGTTTTTCTTAATAACGTTGTACACCGTCGAAATTGGCATATCCAATTCTCTTGCCGCTGAGCTCACAGATCTTCTAGAATTGTGTAAAAATGTCTCCCTGACACGCTCAACATCAAAATCACTTGTGCAAGGACGCCCGAAACGTTTCTTATCTGCGATACTTCCAGTTTCTAGAAAATTCTTTTTCCACCGCAAGATGCTGCTTTTGAATGATGGATCTTTTTGGTAAATTCTTCTGCAATTTCTCTGTGTTTGCATTATGGATTTCGTTTCTATGAACCAGCATAAAATCTGTGCTTTCTCTTGTGGTGTATGCATTCTCCTTAATATCCGATCGAATGAAACATCACATACAAAAGTGCTAGAACAAACACATCAAAAGTAAACATAACATTGCAATAGTTGCCAAAAAAAGAGAGAAATCATTGCAATAGTTGCCAAAAACAAAAGAGAGAAAAATGCAATTAATAAGCAGACGATATTTAGACTGGAAAATGAAATTATCTGAAATTAACCACACGCGCAGACGATATTTACAAAAGTAAAGATATTCAAACCTGAAAAGGAAAATATATAAGTTATTCCATCAATAAATGCCATTAGTTTGTTTACATCTTCATTATTTTATGAGTTATTAAATATCAAAATGGGTCCGGGACTTTATAAACACCCTGTAGTTTGTAATTTGCGTTACAAATACTTTCCATAAAGCTGATATCTGCACTCGCCCACTTCACTGTTTGCAGCTTTCCCTGCATAACATACAGATGGTATTTGTAGCGAGGAAAGTGTCCTTTTTTGCAGAATAATACTAAATCAAGTAAAACTAAAATGATCCATTATTTAATTATCGTTTTGAAATGGAAACTCTTGTTCCATTCGGCTTATTCCTCAGGCATCATTTTAAATATTTGTCACTCCTTTTCTGCTATGAAAATGAAAATATTTATAATACAGTTATAATATCACACATAGATGAAATCGAAAGTACCATGGTTCATTGATTTCGAAAGAAAACTGAAGTATAGATTCCATACACATGAGCTTCTACAGCATTGCGAGAAGGATACATTATGTATTGGGGAACATATTTTGATGGATCAATACATTTTTGCTGTTCATTCACTATGCCTCGAAGTTTAACCTGTAAAAATTCAGAACATTTTTATTATGTTATAATTGCAAGCATACATTTTTTAAGCTAGGTAAACTGACACTATATTTTCAAGGAAAATCTTTTAGTTTCAGAGAATGCAAACATTTCCTGATGCAGCTCTTATAATCCGGTCTTATTTCTTTCAAAAAAATAATGAGAAAGCAATGTAAATACAAACTTACTATCTGTAAGCTCTTACTTAAATTTGCATCACATCATAAAATTTAAAAACCAGTACAATATTATATATACAAGGTTACTGTCTCTAATTGTCGTTAATCACAAAGTAGTAAATGGTGCAAAGAAATGATGGCTGAGACAGGTGCTGCATCTGTCTTTAGACATCGATACCGATATTCATGACAGCATAAGTGTATAATTATATCCTTCTTCTGACTTAGGGTAACTACGAAAACCTAGCATCTCTCTTACAATTTCAGTAAGCTCTTGGAAAACATTTTCGTAACCACGGAATTTTCTCCGTATAGACCACACATAGACACGTATACGGCTTTTTCTCCGTATAGACCGCACATGGCCAAACCGCGGTCAAAATGGATATTTTCGTTGAAATACGGAACCCGAAATTTTTCGCGATTACAATACTTCCTTTTTTACTTCGTACAAGGAACTAAAAATGAATGAGAAGTTTAAAATTTGATGCAATGCATTACCTTTCTTGCTTTTTTGTACACCTTCTTGCTTTCTTTTTCTTCGTAAAACACATCATAAAAATAATGCCAATACATTTATCAGATTTAATTATAAATCTTTTAGCAGTATATTTCGGATTTACACATAATGTTAAGACAAATGCCACTGACAATAAATTAAGTGAGCTCTTTCAGAAAATTGTGATATATATATAGCAAAATAATAAGCGCTTTAAAGCGAACAAGTAAGTCATTTAAAGATTCTGCTTCAACGAGCAAGTTCCTATCATTACCACACTCATTAAAATAATCGCTAAGGATTCTGGCATTGAGAGCAACACTAATCAAGCGTTCAAAAATCATCCTTTTAATACCATTATTTTTCTTTTCGTCCTCATTAACTTCATCTTTCGGTTCCGCATCCTTCCTAAGTCGTGGAAAACAGCTGTCATCTTCTCCCATTCATAAGGCAGGTCAAGACCCTAACTTTCCACTCAGCTATCGTCCTATTACTCTTCCGTTAGTAAAAGTGTCTTATAAATTATTCTTAGTCACTAGACTAACTTTTCTAAAGGAAACTGTTTCGTGACAGCAGAGGAATTTAGTTTACGTTCCAAATACTTTATGCCCTTCTCTCCAGATTCTTCACGCCATTAATTACTCTTCACAGCCATCTCTTTTGTTCATCGAAATCATTACTAAAATGTTTCAAAATAACAGACTACTTCCCAGAACCATGAGTAACTTTTACGTGATAGAGAATGAACTATTAGGCTTCATTCTATAAATTTTCATCTTATTTAGGTATAAAATTATAAACCTGAAATATTACGAGAGTCAGCGATTTTTTTTATAATTCAGAACCAAAAACGGGGATCAGATTGCATACCATGACAGGCTTAAATTTAAAATATAGTAGAATTTATGTATCCCAAATAAAGCGGCTGTATATCTGTAGAGTGTAATTTTTCTGATATGGCATGTGAGTTATTTCTGGCAACTGGAGATTTTGAAAACATCAGCAAAATTCTTTCTTCAGTTTTTAAAAATCCCTTCTCTAATTTTAATTCTTGTGAAATTCATAGCATACCTTGTCAGTGTGATTTGACATATATCGGCGCAATTATACGTGCAGAAATTTCGCGTTAAAGAACATCAGTCCTTGGATCGAAAGATTTTTCGATAGCTAGTCACATCTGGGCATTTAATCATAATTTTAACTTTGGTTCTACGAATATTATTCATAAAGCTTCTTGAATTTGTGAAATGGTTTTCTATGAACACTTTCACATCCACAGAATTTTAGCTTCTTAAGTTAATGTCATTAATTTCAGTTCAGTTCTCCCAGCTTTTACAAACCATGGCAATGTTTTGTCATGGTTCATTATTTTTTTCTCTTAGGTTCTTAATCTAAGATTAAAAGAGTAATGAGCCATGAGTTCATTAAAAACCTAAGATTAAAAGAGTAATGAACCATGAGTTCATTAAAAAAGTAATGAACTCTTGGTTCATTACTCTTTTAATCTTAGGTTTTTCACGTTTCATTACTTGTACTCTCGATACACTGTACGTTCGTTTACGGTTTTCTCCACTCTGTTCTTTTACATAAAATCATTTTCCTCCTCCCATTGCTGCAATTTGCTTTCCATCTCCTGAAATAGAGGGATCTTTGTCTGATAGATCTCGAAATTGATTTTAAAATCTACTCCAACTTCAGATACCTTTTTACTTCCTTGTACGAAGTAAAGGAAGTATTGTAATGACGAAAAATCCCGGATACCATATTTCAACCAAAATATTCATTTTGACCGCTATCGAATGCAATTTAATAATGTTTCTGCGTGACATCTGTGCGTAAGGACAGAATAAAGGACTCTTTCTCCAAAATGAATTATAAAATTAATTGAAAATGAATTCAGAAGAGAATTTTTGTGGCGTCTGTACGTACGCACGTATGTATCGCATAACTCGAAAATGAGTAGCCTCAGCACATTGAAATTTTGTATATAGGACTGCTATAACATGTAGATGTGCACCTTTACGGTAGCAATCGGCCACACCAAATATATATACGTGTTTATGTATATATATATATATATATATAAGGTAGCAATTTAATAGTAGTTTTAATTATATATATATAAATATATATATATATATATATATATATATATACTCACTTTGTTACTCGGCTCATTGAGCTCAGTTTTTTTGTTCTTAGAAGTTGGTAAATTGTGCGTTTTTTGATTTAAAAATGATTGAATTATGTTGTTCTTATGTTCCAGTAAAGGTTTTTATGCCTTTAGTTAACTTCCACGCAATATTTATAGTTGTACAATTTAAAAGTTGTTCAAGTGCGGCTCAGCCTAATGGTTTTACCATAGCAGCCATATTTGCTTACATTTGGAACTTAGCAGAATAGCGGATTTGTTGCCAATCTAGAGAAACTAAGCTTCGCATCAACAAAGATAAGGTCTTCTTCTATTATTGTGAATTAAATCATGCTTCATCCATTGAGGAATTACTATTTAAGTTATTAAATTATCCCATATATTGACTCAGGATATCCTCCACAATATATTTAGTCAGTTTCTACACCTTCAGTGTCATTTTGTCAAGTGAGACTAAAAGTAAACTTTCAGTTTTGTGTGCCAAAAAATCTGCCTTCTTACCCGCCGGCGGAATTGCTTGTTTTTGTGTAGGCACTCTAATTTTAATTGTAAAAATTGTTCATTAAATTGTTTTAACTGTATTTATGTTTCATATTTTTCTATATTTTTCAAATTTTAATAAAGATATGTTCAGGTTTTGGGTATCTTTGCCTTGTCGCGAAATGAGAACTGAATTAATTGAATGTGAAATATATCTCTAATGAAATTCGAGGAAATAAGATTAAATGAAATGCAGGAAAAAGTTAGTATAATTTAATATTCCATGCAAAGAAGCCATGTGGTGTACACATCAGATTTTTTTTGCATAATTTAGTCTACTCTCTGGCTAGTACTTAAATGAAAACTAAATTATTGTTCTTGTCTATTAAACCATGTTTGTACTATGTCTTCTTGTCTATTAAACATGAGTTCATTTATTTTTTTGTACTCTGGAAAAAGCTTTTTGCCAGAAAAATAAGGAGGAATTTTACTAGAATATTATCGTTTGCTTCTGTCTAAATATACGAGTATCTTACCTTTCAGTTAAACGCGTTGCCTCTAAAACGCGCTGTCAGATGAATGTCTCCTGAGCTGAGTATCCTGTCGGCTAAGTGTCTTACCAGCAAAGTGGTTGTCGGCTAAGTGTCATAGACCCCATCGAAATATGGCGTGATGCAGCAGCATATAAGCGATTCGAAAAGGGAAAAAAGATCATTAATTTTTTAAAATATAAATGCACAAGGGCTGCTAATAACTGCTTTCTTAATGTTAGGCAGCTACTAACAGTTGTACTGATTTAGAGAACTGTACGAAATTTTATCCATATCACTTTTGCAGCAAACTGCATCATTTTAATTGTATTAAATTAAATAATTTACCATTCTAGTTCTCTAAATATTTACATTAATTTTGATTTGCAGCTTTTAAGGCATCTACTTGATTTTTTTAATCTAGTATCTTTCGAATTGTATCTGTCCACGGCGGATAGCTCTCTAAATTTTAAAATATGGATTTGAGTTGTCGATTAAACATATCGTTGTAAGCTAGGTGAGCTGTCTTGTTGACTTTTATCATTTTTCTCACTTAAAGAAAACTGATACTAATGAAGGTGAAAATCGCAACTGTTTCATCGGAAAAAATCAAAATCACCATCTAATGGTTAAGCCGAAAAACAATAAAATGTCTGTAAACCCCATCTGCAAATATCTTAAATGCAAAACATGTCAACCTAGCTATTTCGGATAAACTAAATACCGCATTAACATAAAGATTAATAATTACAAGACATTTATTAAAAACTTAAAAAATATAAATTCTAATCCCACTAAAACCTACTAGCTAAAATTTAGCATTTTAAAAACCATAGTTTTGAAATTTTTAGCATAAACATTTTGAACAATTATTACTCATAATTGAAAAGGAATTTTATAAGAAAGGCAACAATCTTATTATAAAAGACCTCTGACTCTATGGATTCAATACTGTAATCTCAAACAAGCTTAAAAGAAAAAAAGTAAAATTCCATCATTTATTATAAATCACAAATAATCAAACTAAATATAAAATATACAATCCTAGTTTCAACAAAAGGAATAATTATAACCCATCGTCTTCACAATATTATTAAATCAGTGGAAAGCTCTTACGATAAAATGGACTTTATTAAAAATATTAATGTTACAACAAATGTTACTAAAATTATTAATGTCTAACTATATAATAATTAAAAAGTAAAAACTAGATAAAGTAATTAAGAAATAGATAAAAAAAACTTAGTCACTACACTTTAAAGCGTACTGTTAAAAAGACATTGTTAAAGTTTTTATATACCTTTTATTTAAACTAAACTTAAAACTGAGAAATATTACCTTATAGAGTTTTTACACACTAATATAGACCAGATTAACAATAATAAATTTCTCAAAATTAATAAAATAATTTTCCCTTTAACGATATTGCGACATGTGGCTACTTCAAGGATACAAATAAAAACTTTAGTTATAATTAAAAACATAACCAAAATAATGATAATAATAGTAACAGCATTTTCCTTTGTCAAAAACATAACTATAAAACATTTGTTGCCCATCATAACCAATAAATCATAACGGGTAACTCACAAGTTAATGAAAATTTAAATCTTAGAAATATCATGAAACGTTCAAGTAAATTTTCTCTTATTTCACCAATCATCATCAAAATTGTAGAGTATATTATTGTCATTAGTCAACTCATCATCAAATCCAGTAGCCCTTTTTATTTTTTAAAGCAGAAAGATAATGTTACTAAACTTCATTACAAAATTTTAAAAAGAAATCAAAACGTAAGCCACAAATACCCAAACATAAATGAAGATATCAAAAATTGAAGACTTCGTTTTATTAATATTTCCTTTGCATAAGCATCCAATAATTTTAAAGAAAAAAAGTAAAATTCCATCATTTATTATAAATCACAAATAATCAAACTAAATATAAAGCATACAATCCTAGTTTCAACAAAAGGAATAATTATAACCATCTTCTTCACAATATTATTAAATCAGTGGAAAGCTCTTACAATAAAATGGACTTTATTAAAAGTATTAATGTTACTTATATTCTAACTGCGTAATAATTAAAAAATAAAAACTAGATAAAGCGATTAAGAAAATAGATAAAAATCTTAGCGACTGTACTTAAAGCGTACTGTTAAAAAGACATTATTAAAGTTTTTTTATATACCTTTTATTAAAACTAAAATTAAAACTGAGAAATATTACCTTATAGAAGTTTTACACCCCAATATAGACCAGATTAACTTCAATAAATTTCTCAAAAGGAATAAAATAATTTTCCCTTTAACGATATCGAGACATGTAGCTACTTCAAATATACAAAAAAGGAAAACTTTATTTTTTATGATTAAAAGCATAATCAAAATAGTGATAATAATAGTAACAACATTTTCCTTTGCTAAAACAAATAACTATAAAATATTTATTGCCTATCATAACCAATATATCGTTACTCAGGTAAATTAACGTAACGGTATCGTAACGGTAACGTAACGTAACGGTAACGTAACGTAACTCGGAAATTACTAAAAATTTAAATCTTAGAAATCTCATAAAACGTAAATTTTTTCTTACTTCACCAATCATCATTAAAATTGTAGAGTATATTATTATCATTAGTCAACACATCATCAAATCCAGTAGCCTTTTTTATTTTTTTAAAGCGTAAAGATAATGTTACTAAACTTCATTACGAAATTTTAAAAAAAAATCTAAACGTAAGCCACAAATACCCAAACATAAATGAAGATATCAAAAATTGAAGACTTCGTTTTATTAATATTTCCTTTGCATAAGCATCCAATAATTTTAGCATCATTTGAAAAATATGCCATAATGAAATCATCAAAAAGATACAGGGTAGTGAAATTATTCCTAAAGCAATTATAGTACAAGCAGCTACTATCAGCATATTTTATACTTACCATATAAAAAGTTGAAAACTTTCTAATAATACCTGCTTCAGCATGTTTTTCAATTCTTATAGTTAAAATCAGATTACTGCAAATAGAACTAAAACTGTAAAAAGAACATCTATTTTATTTTTACAAAAATATTTTAAAATGTATGTAAACATATAGCCTTCATGACTAAGGGATAATAGCGTAATTATTACATAATTAACAAGGATATAAAAATCATTAAAATAATTGTAACAAATATGTAAACAGATTATTTTATACCACTTTGCCATTAAGTAATATTAAAACCAGTTTTATTTCTCTTTACATCTTTCCTGAACTCAGCACCATCATGAATTTGCATAATTTGGCAACTTATCTAATTTGTACTCTCATCAGTAACTTTATCAAAATTAAAAAGGAAATCTACCAGAAATTAACAGAATAATTATTGGGACAATTTATCCCAGATTAATAACTTCTTCCAGTTCGTACAAGTATTCAATTTTGATACAAAACTATGAATGTTCTGAAAAATTTAGATTGATTTACCGGTGTATTAATGATATTATAACGCTTAATTCGAAATAAATTGAAAACTTCATAATTTATCCAAGTATCTTAAAGCTAAATAAAATCAACATAATTATCAATCATGTAAATTACTTTGATAGTAACATATTTAACGGAAAAGAAATTAAACTTATTAGCAAAAGAAGATTATTCAGCATTAAAACTAATAAACTATATATATTGCAACACCAGTAACTTGGCGTCCTTTTAAGTAAACATTCTGAGGTAAAACAGCGGTATATGAGTTAATTAAAAATATTTTGTTTATGACTTCTCTTTCTAAAATAGCTTGAAGTTTTTGAAGTTTGCCAACTAACTAATTATTTTCGGGATAATTACTTACATCGTTTTAACTTATTTACAAAATTTACAGTTTAAATGAATTCAACAACTAGAATTTCTTTATTTTCATTGTCCAGTGAAATTCGTTCCATTCCATAAACAAAAGGCCAACTGAAAACGTTTTAAGAGTGTTTTTAGTGCATGTACACCGCGAAAACAAAAAGGGAAAGGACAATTCTGTATCTCCTGTTCTACTGAGACGATTGAAAAAATTCAAACTGCATTTTTCATGTCTCGAAACCTCGACATAGAACATGTATTAGATATATATACATATAAAGCACTGTTCTAATATAGGTAATTCATAATAACATAAAATCGGACTTTTCTGAAATGACATGCCAATTGATTTCCATATTTCGATTCTACGAATCAAATTATGCCAAACTGTCAAGTTTTATGAAAATCGCACGAGTAGTTTTTAAAAAAATAGCTCTCAAAATTTTAGCTCGCTCTTCAATATTCCAAAATTCGATATTTAAGCTTAATCCAAATATAATTCAGAATTTGTTTTTAAATTTATATTTTTAAATATTTTTGTAAATTTTTTCGAAAACGCTTTTGCATTATAAAACCTATCAAATTTTTAACATCATCTTAAAGTAGATGTAATTCTAAGCATGCCTGCAAAACGTCACAGATTTTTATTCAAAATTTCCTAAGCTATAGATTCCTAAATGAATTACATTCTGGTGCGTTTTGAAATTTAGCGTATTTAATATAAGCGAAAATAACGAAAATCTGGTTTACACACTTTGTTAAAATTATTTGAAAGAATGAATGATGGAACTTTTTTCCTCTCGTGCATCAATGAAAAAAAAGGAAAGTAAGTAGTTTAGTATAAATTAAGGATTCCGCTAAGTAAACTGTTCTTTGCGCAAACTGAAAAAAAAATGCGCCAAGATAAATTTCAAAATTTCTCCATAAATTTCTCACAAAAAATTACAAAATTTAATATCTAGGCATAATTTGGGCCGTAGACTCGAAATAAAAAAAATATGTTATATCAGAGAAAGTCTGATTATGTGTCAAAATACCTATGTTAGAATAGTGCTTTATATATAAATCTAATATATATCCTAAGTCGCGCTTTTGAGACATAAAAAACGCAATTAGAATTTCGTCAATCGGCCCAGTAGAAAGGAAGATATAGAACTGTCCCATTTTTTATTACTCCAACGTAGCTTTGTCTCTAAAGGACCATTGTTTCCGTTTTGCGATTTTGCGTTGAATCACGCTGAATGTTCGCTTCACTTTTCAAACTGTTGCCACCAAATATTATCGCCTTGTATTATATTTAAAGAAATTAAATAATGAAGAATTTGCACAAACGTATATATGTATCTCGCTTTATGATAAAACAACGTTCCTAGAGCTGTCAAATTTTGAATGACGTAATCCTGCTGCGAATATGTGCGTCTGGAAGCCCAAATGTAAAATTTGGAATTTGTTTTATGATCGATTTTATATTTTGTAAAATTTTAACGAATTTTTTATTAACAAACAAACTCAAGAATTTCAAAGCGAGCAATGGCGACGTTGTACAGAAAAAACATTTTTGTCTCCAGCGCGTGAGACTGTGTTTCAAAAATTCTAAAGATATGCTCAATTTAAAATTATCTTGCGATATTGCTCTTGAACTGAATTTTATGGTTTGAGTACGTAAAACATGATGTTTAATAAATAAAGGTAACATACGAAACGTTAAAAATACGCCCCTTTGTACGTAATTTAAAATCAGAATCTTTCAGATTCTCTTTAATATTATCTTTTATTTATTTATTTATTTATTTAATTGAACATGTTTCTTTTCCATGTATAACAACCACTGTAAGGTGAGGGTACCCAGTCTAACCAGTGTAACCAACGGCCAGTAAACCAATGGGACCAGTGTAACATGAGTAAAACCCTCTCCGAAGTCTTCCTGCTCTTACACTCTTGCATGCTTTAGCTTATTCCAATAGTTAACCAAATAACCAACAAAGAAATGCGAAAATCATTTCTGTTTCTCTAATGAATAAAATAACTGTTGCAATTAGAAAGAAGTATTAAGAGCGCCATATGATTATCAATAAATAATTCAGTTATTTTCGAATTCACCAAAAATAGTTCTGGTGATAGCTCTAAGCTAATTATTTATACAAAGTAGACAAATGATGAGCAGGCCTTAGAATCTTTCCACAATAAAATGTAAAAAGTAAAAATATTCTATCATTTATAAAGCTAACTGAAAATGTCAGACTCTCAAAATAATTTCGATTTTAACTTTACCCTTTCGCTGTTAACGTTCTTAAACGTAATTATTGCCTGAAGGTCCCAAACAAATTTGTGATTGATTCACTGTAGTGAGATTATTGATCAGTGGTTAGCCGGAAAAAAGAAAAGTAAAGGAAAGAAAATTACAGGTTTAGATTATCAATTAACCGATCGTCAACACGGAATCGTTAGCTTTCCATAATACTTCCGAAGAGATATTTTAAGCAGTTTTTTCGCAAATGTTTTAAGAGGTTGTTAAAGTGAAAAATAGGCTCAAAGCTTGCTTGAATTTAAGAAACTATGAGAGAGTTTTCTTCTGCAAACAAGTGTCATTTTTAGTCCAAACGGGCTATTTTTAGTTTGGAAACACAGTTTTCTTTTATTTCACTTAAATACGTTGTTTCACTTTTCATTCGAATTTGCTGCCATTTAGGGAAAATATAAGATATTATTCTTTCATATTTAATCTGTCAGCTATTAATTAGCACACTAAACTATTTAAAAGCTATAGATGCATGTATTAAAAATATTATTTCCTTACTTCTTAATCCGAATTATTTAAATAAACAATCTGATGTGTACACCACATGACTTCCTTGTACAGAATATTAAATTATACGCAATTTTTTAAACATATTGAATTAACAGTTAACGAATTTTGAATTAAATTTGCTTCGTCGATAGCGCATAAACCACAACAGAATAATCTTTTCTCTTAAAAGAAATTCAGGAGGGCAGAAAGAAATGGCCCTAATTATTTATCTTAGAAAAAAGTAGTCAGATAAAATTAGCATATATGGTTCGACTAAAATGTAAAAACAAAATCTGATGTATACACAGCATGACTTCCTTGTACGGAGTATTAAATTATAGGCATTTTGCATTTCATTTAAACTTATTGGATTGAATTAAATACACTTCCTCGATAGCGCATAAGCCAAAATAGAATAAATGTACTCTTTAAAATTCACTGTTTTTATTTACCATAGCCACACTTCGGCGTTAGGTTCACTTAACAGCGTTACATCCCATTCATTTTATAACTCAGAGTGAGCAAAAATTATAGCATCTGAAGAATTACCATAAGTTCTATTCAAATACTATAATAAATCTAAAACGATGTATAAAAGAAATTAAACAAATAAAAAAGGGACAATTTTTCACAGACCGTTCAACGCCGCTTACCTAATGCGCATGCGCTACTAATTAATTCAGTTCTCACTTCACGGTAAGGCAAAGAATACATAAAAATTCCAAATATTTTCATTAAAAATTGAGAGATTTAGAAAAACATAATAACGCCAAGTACAATTAAAACAATTAAAAGAACAATTTTTACAATCAAAATTACAATTTGTGCACAAAACCCAGCTACTAACTTAAATGATAATTCCAGACTGAATCAAGCATAATTTAATTCGCAATAATCAAAGATGACGTTATTTTGTTGTTGCGAAGCTCAGTTCTCTAGGTTGGTAACAAATCGACTAGTCTGCTAAGCTTCAAATGTAAACAAATATGGCTGCTATCATAAACAAAAATTAGGCTTAGCCGCACTTAAAAAACTTTTAAATTGTTGATAATTCCACAATTATTGCATGCAGGTTAACTAAGGAGATAAAAATGTTAACCGAAATATAAGAACAAGGTAATTCAATTATTTTTGAAGCAAAAATGCACAATTTACAAACTTATAAGAATAAAGAAACTGAGCCAAGTAACAGAGAGGATATATATATATATACATATATTTATATACTTTTGGTGCGGCCGATTGCAACCACAATTAGAGGGGCACGTCTACATGTTATAGCAGCCCTATATACAAAATTTCAAAGTTCTGAGGCTCCTCGTTTTTGAGTTATGCGAGATACATACATACATACGTACGTACGTACACACAGACACCAAGAAAAACATCTCTTCAGAATCCATTTTAAATCAGTTTTATAATTATTTGGGAGGAAAAGAATCCTTTATTCTGTCCTTACGCACGGATGTCACTCAAAACATCGTTAAATCACATTAGATAGCGGTCAAAATAGATATTTTCGTTGCAATATGGTACCCGAAGTTTTTCGCGATTATCAATACTCCCTTTTTACTTCGTACAAGGAAGTAAGAATGCATTTAATACAGGATATATATAACTGAAAAGTTAAATATTTTTATAGAATTACATTAGATCTCTTTTTTTTTATTGTAACCAAGATATTTGACGTTCCATGTTAATCTAAATGCTTATACATATAACATCCTAAAATGTTCTTCTCTAATCCAACAGAGCTATATCTATTGATAATCTCCACTAACAAATTATATCAAACTTTAAAAGAGCCATTTTCGGCGATCATTAAAATCATGTATAAATGCCTATTTCTTGTTCTGAGTTGTTGACTCAACAATGCTTAAATTCTGAAAATATATAAAATAGAATTTTAGGCATAACCAAAACAATCTCAAAAAACTTTGCAAAAATTTCTGTCACCAAATTGGCAACATTTAAAAAATTCTCTAGCACTACACTAGCATTCTACTCCGAAAGCTAGCTGCTAATTTTAGTTCTGAGTGATTTCAGATTTTACGGTAAAGAGAGTTCAGTTGGGTTTTAGATCTTACTCTGTGAGTAATATTTGTAACTTACCATATTTTTGGTTTCGCTTAATTATGGCAAAGCACACGAAGGCCATCTGCCTAAGAGGAGGCATGCTTTCCCGGAGGACTTTCTAAATGAAACAGGTCTTAATCTACCTTACACTTGGAGAAAACAATATGACTTTCATGCAACCAACATGTTTGACAGGATTCCATCTTCGATCCAATTACCATATCTCATCGACTTCACGCTTGTCCTGTCAAAGATACATTAAATCTCCTAATTGAAAATTAATAAATATTTCATATCGTCCTAGTAATGAACCACTTAGCTCAATAATTTTAAAGACAATGATCCAGGAATAATGAGCACTTCTCTAAATAATCCTTTAAGGATATTTCGCAAAATGTTAAGTAAGCAGTTAAACAGAAGTATGACGTTTTAATATGAAGTGATATAGTCTGCTAAAGAAAAAATTAAAAGATTTTACCTGCTAAGTATAGCAGTAAGAATTAGTCAACGAAATTCTTCATTTGACCACTCCTGGAAAACAGGTAATCAATTAAATAGAACTAATTAAATAGATTGGCATTTTAATATGAAGTGATATATTCTGCTAAAGAAGAAAATTAAAACATTTACCTGCTAAGGAAAGCAGTGAGTCAAAAAAATTCTTTCATTTGACCACTCCCTGGAAAATAGCCTTTTCTTTTCGTAACTGACTCACCACCAAGACTGCTCTTTCGTAAGACTAGCCTCTTATGCGGCCAGCTGCTAAAATAAATATTATAATAAAGAAATATGTGCATATAACGATTTTAATGAACTCAGCGAATATAATTTCACACCTCTAGCTAGTAAATAATAGTAAAAGAAATGAAAATCTGCATGCATTTCATTTAATTCACTTAGTTTGTTGTCAGCCAAAAACAGAATTAATTTGGAACATATAATAAATATTTACATATGGAGGAATTACAATACATTAGCGTGTGGAAGATAAAAACAATTTATTTCGGACAGTAACAAAACATTTCTTTTAAATCGTTTGAGTTTTTCCGTTAAATTCGAAAGAGAAAGATGTTGTGTTTTACTGCGTGGTTTTTTTTTTAATTACGTCCCTAAGGAAGCGATATATCGCTAAGTTGGGGACGTGTTTGTCGACTAATTTTTGTCGCTAAATTTGGCGAGAAATCGCTAAAAGTCGACAAACTTATCGACTGTTAGGTTACATTACAGTCCGGCCCCTATATAACTAAATGATACTGCAATTGAATAACTATAATTGATCCACACATGTAATTTTAACCGTATCCGGCCCTAAGATGTAAACAGTATATGTAACCGTATATGCGTTCGAGTAATTTCAAGAAAAAATTTAGAAAGAAGATTAAAAAAGACTAAAGATTTTTCTGCGGCTGTGTTGAAACTATTTAAGGCCGGAGAGAGCATACGCTTTCAGTTGCTTAGTGCAGCATTAACTGAGAGAGGAAGTTTTGCGTGAATCACATCGAAGTATTGCGAAATCACCTTACTGATTTTTTGGAATTTATTGAGATTTACTTAAATATTGAACTCAAACATTCTCTTAATAGTACATTGAGTTGATTATAACACTTTTTTCTACTCTTATTATTTTTCATCTCCTGTATGAGAATCCTGCCGTTATTATAAACCCCTAACTGAACCTTTCTTTGTATTAACGGAACCAGGTTTGTACATTTCACTCTCTTTCGATTATAAATAGACATTTTTTGTTGCAGTAATTTAGATGAAACCATGCTTCATCAAGCGTCACAATTTATTTTCATTTTTCTCCTTACTAGTTAGTTTTCATACAGTGTTCTACCAATCGTTCTGCACTGAGCCACATACCTCGGCAAAAGGCGGGGGAACATTGAGTTTTTAAGTACTTTTAAAATGTAAATCTTAGTTTATTATTTTATTTATTGTTTCTTCAGCTGTATTAAAAATTTTTTGTAATTGATTTTTCCGTCGGCAGATTTTCTTTTGTTACCAATAATTTATCTTACAAACATTACAAACAGTACGCACCCTTTTTTGGGGTATTTGTTTGTAGTATTCTTTCCATGTAGAAGTAAAAATTGACCGTTTTTCCCTTTCCGATTGACCATATTGATTAGTTTGAACTTTGAAATTTTAATGCATGCATTTTACAAGGCTTTTGAATTACATAATAGGAATATTTCTCTTCAAAAAGGCGCAAAAAACATATTCCTCAATCCATCGCTCGTTCACAAGAGACGTTTTGAAAGAATAAATTTAAAATTAAGAGAGAATATTTCTGATTTCAAATAGTACGCTGTTGTCAAAAATTTGTATTCCAGAGTACTTGCTTTTGTTAATTCTTTCTCGAAATCGTTCTAAAAATTTCAAAACACCGTCTGTGGCTTTGTAATATTGTATGGAAATTTGTATGGAAATAATTTTCTCGCCACACTTTCTCAATCTAGGAATGAAAACAACATGGCGTAAAGTTGAGCTATTTATACATTTCGCTTTTACATTCCTTATGCGCAAATGTTTTCGACAAAAGCATTAAATCCAATAGCAAATACAACTGCATAGTATGCTATGAATTAGAATAAATTACATTAATTCTAAATGCATTTCGTTAAACAAATAAAGTTTCGAATTAAAGAAACAAACATTTTTCAAATTTATGACTTTTGTATCAACAACCATTGGGCAAACAGTTCGATATATCATACAAGCTATTGTATGCAGGATTTAAGTTATGGATAAGTTGTCCTAAACAATAACTTTGACAGTGACATTAAACAAATATTTCTTAATGGCATCCTGCTTTCATACACATTAATATGAAGCTGAAACTTTATAGTTTCCCAACAAAAACTTTACAGCCTTGGAGACTTTCCTAGAAGCTAATTAGGAAGAAAAGAGTGAAGTTCTCTGACCTATTAAAAGTAGCAAGCGAATAAGTAAAAAGAGAAGAATTTCGATAACGTTAAATGACATAGAACTCGTCTGCCAGATTTCTCATTGAAGTAACTTTCCTTTAACATTAACGCCCAAAGGCAAAGAACGTTTAGAATTTAAAGATGAATCCCTTATTGACGTTGCCGAGGGGCCAGAATGTAATTCGCTTCCATTAAATGGGTAAGATAGAAAGAGCAACTTACTCTTTATTAATAAAATGGAAAAATCTCATTAGTTCTGTTGATATAGCATTACGCTTGTACCGGACGTATCACGTTCCAATCTCCTTCGCAACAAAGAATAAGATAGCTGATTAAACGTCAGTAAAACTTGAGTTACAATACAGGACGGCTGTTACAATACATCTGATATATAGTAACTTAATTAAATATATTTTCTTCATAACAAAACTTTTAACGCTGTCTTAAATCTTATGTATTTAGGACTATATAGGCAAGACAGTTTCTACAATAGATATATAAAGCGAAATACAATAAATCTAGAAGGAATGTATTATTTATTGTTAATTTTATTACCTATACAAAATTTAATCAATTTTCTATTACTGATTAAATGTTTTACTACATTTTCTTCTTTTGATTAATTTGATTTTATTAGACCAAATGGGCATTAGATCCAAAGGGCTATTAGTCTGAAAACGGCATTTTGCGTCGTTTCACTTTCTGCGTTGGTTCACTTTTTAAAATGTTGCCATCAAATATTATCGCCATGTATTATATTTAAAGAAACTAAATAATGAAGAATCCGCATGAATGCACGAATGTTTCTTGCATTCGGGAAAACCAACGGTACACAGAGCCATGAAATTTTGAATAACCTAGTCCTCCAAACGAACATAGACAACTGGAAGCCCAAATTTTGAATTTTGAATTTGTTTTATTATCTATTTCAAATTTTGCAATACTTTAACGAATTTTCGATTAACAAACTCAACAATTTCAAAGCGAGCAATGGCAGCACTGTACGAAAAAGAAAAACATTTTTATCTCCCGTGCATGACACGGTGTATCGGAAATTTTAAAGATATTATCTTTTGATATTTTTAAATATTTTGTGATATAGCTGTTGAATTGAATTTTATGTGGTTTATGTGCAGACAGCATGATATTTAACAAATGAAGGTAACACACAAAACGTTAAAACACGCCCTTTAAGGCGTAATGTAAAATCTGAAAGCTTTCAGATTTTCTTCTTTTATAACTTGATTCTGCATTTATTTGTTTCGAAATTTATTCGTTGCTTTCTATGTCTTTACCTGTCTTAACAAAGGGAGGATAAAATTATCTGAATTTTAATTTTAGATTATTACTTACTAACTTATTACAATACTTAATATACTCATTAGGATACTTATTAACAAGACATATTAGGATTGTCTTTATTTGGCTTTTCTTTTCTTTATAGCTTTATCAACTTATTTCATTTTCAAACACTATCGAAGTTTTCCTGACTGGAGATTCCTCCAATAAAAGCTTCTTCCATTCATTTACTCATATGCGCATATACTGTACAGTCTTGTTTGTGAAAAGCCACGTCAGTAACCGAACAACTTAAATCTGTTAAATACTGATAATTCGTTCTGGATTTGATCTGAAATGAAAACAAGAGAGTTTCCATTAGAATGCCTCTCACGAAGCCATCCGCCTCCTTAGGATGATAGCCCTTGTGCGCTAATTCAAATTCAGATCGCCAACTAACCTGATTGTGAAAGCTAAAACACCATGAAGGAATCATGCGAATAAACTAAAACGTACACAGAATGTAGAGGGGGATATGATAGGCAAATGATGACAACTTCGGATTGGTAGCTCATTTAGCTCCACCCAAAGCGCATACAGCTTTGTCTAACCGCTAACCTTGTAAATAGAAGCGAAACGTTAAAAGTAGTATACATCAGTAATTATTTCATCAGAAGTCTTTGCACGTCATTGGCGAAAAAGGGCGCAATACAGGTGAGTAACATTGCTTGAAACTGAATGAACAAATGGCTTGCGAGAAAGAGAATTTTTCTATCGCGCAATTTCAGCTCATACGGGTACAATGTCTAGTCAGTGATGTATGTGTGAGTTACGAGGACCGGATGAGTCTTTAACCCCTGGCAATGGAGTAGGAAATGATACGTCATGATGGGATGATAGACAGCTCATTCATAAGGCAGCTGCATCTCAGTAGTTGCTAATATGTTAGAAAACTGCTACAGGAGTGCTATTAACACCCAGTAAGACCAATACTTCACACGAGCTTAATGCGTTTCAGATTCTACTAAACCGAAAAGCGAATTATGTTTCCAGTCTGAATTCAAATGGCAAAGTTTATGAATTTAAAACAACCTTTTTGTTTACTCTTTTAATTTAACAAAAGTCACCACTTTTTCTGACAAAACTCTGTCACTGTGTCTGCGTCGAATATTTAAAATAGCATAAACTGATTTCAAATTTAAGTAACGTAGTCTGCGACAATACGAAAAATATCCTACTTTAAGCTGCTCAAGCAATTAACTTCGCCTATTTAAAGTCCGCTGGCAAAATGGCTAAAGCTGGAATAAATTTTGGCAGAGCTGATGATAGCACATGAACTGCTAGCGAGGTTGTCAGAAACCCCGAAACATTCAAAACCCAGGCTTAAACACTGTGAAACTTCCCCAGCAGAACGCAAATTACTCTCAGCAAAACTACTCTGCTGAAGACTACGGGAAGAAGAAATTCTAGTAATGTTTGAAATCAATTTGTTAAGTATCAAAATATCTTACAACAACGTCTGCTGCTCTATAACTGTGTTTACACGTTCTTTATTTTTCTGATGCAAATCCATCAATACCTAGATATACATTAGGTACATCGACACAAACCCTGGCTAACTTATTGGCATCAAAGCGTTTTTCCGACAAAAGTATGTTTCAATTTGTATCATAACGGTCGTCAGATATGCATTAGATATTACAAGGATGAAAGCCATGCACCGAAATACTTTATCAAGTTTCATAATGGAAGATCGCCAAACTTAATGGTCTTGGAGGTCAATGAGTGTTATGATGAATACATCATCTGTCAGAAAGTGAAGCCACTCTTGGGGAGCAACTACTACATCGAGGCGCTTATGGAGCCCGAAATCGTACTCTTCATGCAATGCATTCTTAGAGGTATATTTCACAGGGACAACATTTTATTACCCGTCTTCATTTTACACGTTCAAGTTATCATCTAAGCATGTCAGGTACTGCTTCTTTGCCTCATGCATTCACCTGAAATCTTGCGTATTGAACACGTCTAGAATTTCATCAAGCTGCAAGTTGCGCATCAAATTCGCCCCACATCTAATACGGGTCTCACACCCAATACGGGTTGAGATCGGATAAAGAAATATGGAATTCTGTCCCTCAGGTATACACTCAAAACCTGTTTCATTTCAAACCACGATAAATAAAAAGTCTTATTACAGTTCAAAGCAGCTTCATCGAATACTGGCTTTTCGTAATTAATATCCTTGTAATCCTTGCTCCGAAATTTAATCACTTCTTTGTAGCATTATAGTATTCAGTACGTCGAATAAATTTAATTCCAAAATCTATTCAAAACTGAAACAAAAACAATTCAATAAAATACAAAAAACTGATATAAAATATTTAAAAAAATGTCGAAAATTGTTTGGTCTTTTTCAAGGAACAGCCGAAGAATTTTCAACAGAGCGAAATCAAAAATTAATACGATTAAAGAAAAATAAGTATTTGAGGATGCTTTGTCTGAAACTTTCATAATATTCAATTGCGTAGCAACATTTTATAGTATTCAATTACGTATTGCAACATATAGTAAAAACTATAATAGCATAAATACACAATTCATTAAACATATAATAATGAATTAAATATGCAGTTTGGGTCTGAAAGACAGTAAAAAAGTTAAAATACAATTAAACTGCAATAATGATAATGGAGATAAGCCTAATTCCAAAGAGACTGACTTGATAGGCAATACTGCAGAATGATCTGTGAAGAATATGAGAAAAAGAATATTGTTACGAAACATTCGGCGGTTGCGCCTGTATGTAAGCTTTCCGGCATAGCACTAGGGTTGCCATAAAATAGTGTATGGTAGGGTTGCCAGATTGGCGAATTTATCGCCCATTTGGCGACCAAATTGGCGATATCCCATGGTCCAATCGGGAAGCTTCTAGAATAACTTCCTGTCGAGATATTTCTCGAAACGTGTGGAACTTAAAGAAAAGCTATATAAACCCTTACGTTTCTGAGAGCAGTGAGTTGCGAAGATTGTGAAGTAGTGTGAGAGTTGCGAGTAAATTGTGAGAAGTTGCGAGATTGTGAAGCAGTGTGAGCGTTGTGAGAATAATGAGAATAGCTACTTACTGTGAGTGCTAAGCTACACGAGAGTTTTGTGAACGGAAAGCAATCGAGATAGTGCTTTGCCGTGAAGCTATCTTTACAGTATAGCTTGACAGTGTATTGGTGATTGTTCCACGGTTTTTATTATAAGTTTAGTGTTTCCGTGAAGCTACCTTTACAGTTACAGCCTGAAGCTGTCTTGCTGATTGTTTCAGCGTATTTATTGTAGGTTTTCGACGCTTTTAAAGATGATTTTGGAACTGTGCTGTAAATAGTGATTCCTGTAAATAAATTGTGCTTTTTATTGTTCTGCATCGTGTTTTCATCGGATACTCTCAAATCCACGAACCCGTATAACGCAACAATATCATTGCAATTTTCAATTCTGTATTTGATGCCTAAGCTGAAAGATGATACTCACCGACTACGTGGATGACGTATAAGACGTAAAGCTTAAAACACAACGCTATTCTTGATTGTTTAAAGTATCATCTTTGTCGCATATTTGCTTGTAAACATTCAAAACATACTGCAAATCTACTCTAAAAATACAAAATATTTTTTTCATAATTACAAAAGCGTTTTGCGATCTTCTTTCATTCAAACGCAAGTACAAATGCATCTCTTTCGTAAAAGGGAAGAGGTTGATATTTGATACAGAGGGATAACTGAACAGCAAATACAAATATTCGATTGTCATTACAAGGAAAAATAAATTCTTACATCTTAAATTAAGCTGCAAGATAATCATAACACTAGGCAATAGATATTCTGGGGTAAATTTAGAGCTTCCTTTGAAGATATAAAGCCATACATCAAAGGGCATGTCCAGAGGCCAATAATTCAATCAGTCTCCCGGACTCATATTTCAGTTAGGAGTGATGAATTGTTTACGTTAGAAGTTACCGAATTTCTTTCCTTCAGGCTGAATCTATACTATATCATTAAGCAGAAGTGCTGATTTAGTTTTCCTGCTTAGAGAATGGAATCAGTATCAATCTTTCTTACTTGTGTTGCCTTTCAGTTGTCCTAAGAATATTCATTGTGTGGCATAAACGATAGCAGATGCTTATTTCTTCACATCAATGATTCTCATATTTTTTCTTCTATAACTGGCCTTTTCTGAAGAGTAATTTATATTGGTAACCTTCAAAAGCATACTGAGGTTAAAATAAATCTTATTTTATAATATATGTTGCAACTTCTTAAAAGTTACATAATCATATCTTAATGATGCATATAAGATGAGATAAATTTGTTTATAATAAGGGTAAAATAATATACCGAACAAATATTAATTTAGAAGTCAAACAACAAAAATCAGCATTATATTTGCAAATATTCACAGGACTAGTTTCGAAAGTTTTACCGAATTATCACCCTCAGCTGCCAAAGTGCAAATGAACGAAATAAGATGTAGTGATAAGATAAGAATGGTTGGATACGATTTAAGCTATTTGTGTCATCTATTGATGAAACAAGAAAACTTAAACATGATTTCCTTAAAAGCTGAAGGTAAAGATGGATTGGAATTAAGGTCATTAACCCAAACAGAGATTTTTTTAATGTGAAACGCCTCTAGAAAATCTGTTTCACCAATGGAAGATGTTTTTTGAATAATTTCGGCTTCAGAAAGATTGAAAGTGTGATTTTTGGACCAACAATGCTGGGCAACAGAGAATTGTTTAGAATGTTTTCTTGAGAATAATAATGTTCTTATATCTGATTTATTTTGGCAATTATTATAGCTGATGCTTTTTAAATACCTGGTTCAGTTGTTCTCAGAAGTAGCTTTTATAAACCCATTAACAAATTGTTTGCTTTTACAATAATCCATCTGCTTTTACAATAATAACTCAGTTAGGAGCATCTGGTAGCAAATCAAACATGATTAAACTGAAATTTAAGATCATGTAAGAAGCGCAATAACATACAATCTTGCTTTGCTACAAAGTGCGGGAAATGTTTTAGCAATTACCTGATTTCTCATTAGTGTGATATGGATTTATGTGTTTGAAAAATTGCTCCTTATCAACTGCTTGCATTTAAACCTAATATCATATTGAATGACATTTCTCTTCAAATTAGCACTAATATGTCAGACATAATATGACTATATGTTTAATAGCATCGTGTGTTGATAGTATTATAATTAAAGGAAGTGATAGAGAGCCATTAAAAGGTTAAGTCTTCAATATGACTATACCAGTTAGACTCACATACTACTTTTAAAGTATTAACTGATGTTGCTCATCGGTGCTATTGCGATTCCTTTCAGATGATTTATTTTACTTGTTCAGTTGTTTCCTGTTATAAGATGTAGGGATTTATATTTAATTATAACAACCAAATAAATTTAAGTTTATGTTCTTTCCTATAAGCCTTCATTCCCCTAATTGTCAATGCCAGAATATTTAAATTTGGTACCGCGTTTGAAGTAATGCAAATTCTACCTTGAGGAGAAAAGGTTTAAATTCCGAGTTCTAGAAGGAAGAGATAAAGAATTTGGGCAAGCGCTGTACTTTTGTAGCATGAACTGCTGCTGTTTCTGCATTTATTGCTGGTTAACGTTGCGTAACAGCTATTACTTTGCTGCCACTAGATTTTGACGCGGATTTAGGCGCGGATCACTCTACAGACCTCACAGTTACCTGAGGCCTGTAGAGTGATTCTACTGCTTGTTAATATCTTCGAATTTTTAGTTTAGTTCTTGTTATTTGAGTTACCGCCCGAGTGAGGCGTAGTGTGTTAACGTCAAGTCGAAGCATTGCGAATTTTAAAGAGTTAATAAGGGGTCCTTTTTATACTTCTCCTGTGTGGTTCCTATACGTACTTCAGCTGTCACCTCAGAAAATAGACAAGTGGATCTTACAAAGGGTTATTTTTTCCCTTTTTTTCATTCAATGGCAACAATACTGCATTAAAACTAAATTTCTGCATTTTCATTACTCATAATCACTCGGTATATAATTGCTCATGCTATAGCCGTAAATTGCTGCTGCGTGTTCAGGATCATCTTGGTTAATGATATAGGCTAGGTCACTAGACTCTTGTTCGAAATGAAAGCATGAAATTTCACGTTTATGACATCATTCCCCTTTTTCTTCAGAAATATACTGTAATCTCTACATTTAGTCCAAACCTGTAGCATACTGCTGACTCACGCAGCATGATATGCGAAAATTATGTTAATTATTATGCTTGGTTTAAAGTTGGTAAAGCCTAATTAAAATAGCCGCCACCGACTATCTAATGAACTCCATCATGTCTGCGATGCGAACTCAAGTAGTGTTACTTATCCTCCTAACAGAGGAGAAAAAACAAAACTGTTTCCTGTTGAAAATTAAATACATGTTCTGTTTGGAAGCCATGAAATATGATGACAGATCGATTCAACTAGACTGAGAGTATCGGTAGGCATACTGACGTTTTGATTGAAACCTCTGTATAGTAAACGGTTTAATATTAATTTAGTTAAAATAATCTTGAGAGCCAGAAAAGAGAGCTTTTTGCATATCTGCTGGATGCACAGATGTGCTCAAAGGAAACTCTCTACATCCTGCTGTCACAATATATGTCCATATAGATTTTGCTGTGAAGTGTTCATATCATTAAAAGGTTTCATTTGTTTTATTTATTAATAACGCATTCCGCCATTAGGCACTGCACGGAAAAAATAAGAAAAACTGGCTCATATCCACGTTACACATGGGGGAAATCACATAAACGGCCACAATGGGATCCCATTCAGCGGGAATCGAACTTCCGACCGAACTACTAATGTTCAGCGGCTTTAACCACACGGCTGTTGGTGGGCTTTTCATTTGCTTGTCCTTTTTTTAAACCTTCTTTTGGCGAGTTCATAGAAATTCGAGACACTTTTGTAGAAGAAAACCACTTGAATGTTCCTTCATTCTTTATTAATTCTCTTTCATATCTGTAATGAATTTTTTAGATGCAGTCGAAATAGCTTTGTATAATTCAAAGCTTCAATTTAGGGAATATAAAATAACCAGTAAGATACCAAATATTATGTATAAAGAGCTGTTAATAAAAGAGATCTTATTTTTTAGAACTAAAACCTTAAAAAGATTTGCATTTTACGAGGAAGAAACAAAAGTCCATTACATGATTCAGCATTTTCTTGCTTACTGCAGGGATGCCTTGCAGAAATATCAATTATTGTTTTCTCACAAAACACGGAACTATTTTCTCCTTCAAAAAAATTTCCATGTAAGCAATATCAAAAAAAAAATATTCCCAATATTTTCCGAACCTACTCGAACCTTCTAAAAGAGAACTTTTTGACACAGGAAAACTTTCTTTGACCTAAGCTGATTACTTTCAGCTTGCTTTTAGTTATACATAAAATACAATTTGTAGTTACTACTACTGTTATGTCTAAATACATGAAACTATA
>KK122108.1:498020-591424 GCA_000611955.2 Stegodyphus mimosarum | reverse complement strand
TATATATATATATATATATACACTCTTAGACAAAAAAAAACGATGCACCACGACGCGCCGAGAAGAAATAAAGCAAATTGATATGCATACAGGTTTCGACGGAAAATGCAAAATTTTACATTTTATATTTTGGAAGCCAATGAATGAACGGTTGTAGCTACAGCGCATTTGATCTGCGCAACTGGCAGGATATTTAAGAGGAGAAATTACGATTCCAGGTCATAATTCCAGGTCATCTTCACGAATTTCATTCCGCGTAGTCTGGTAGACAGTAACTATTCCTCGCATACAGGTGCGCGAACGATATGCGCAGATGCCAGAATTTGAGAGAGGTCGTGTAGTCGGGCTCAGATGCCGGTTGGCCTTATCGGCGAATAGCTCGACATTTGAGCAGGAGTGATGCCACTATTAGACGATGTTGGAAGGTATGGGTGAACCATGGCCGCACACAGCGTCAAGAAGGAAGCGGTAGGCCTAGAGAAACGACAGAACATGAAGACCGGGCAATCGTCAGAGCGGCACTCACAGCCCCAGATGCATCATTATCATCGATTGTACGTGCGACTAGTACTTCAGCGACCGCAACGGCCTTTCATAGACGGCTCACAGAAAGAGAACTGAGGTAACGGCGCCCCTTGTGCCGACTACCATTGACCTCTGTACAACGCCAAGCCCGTTTGCAGCGATATCGGGCTCATTAGCACTGGAATGTCACTGATTGGAGTAGAATAGTCTTCAGTGATGAGTCCCGCTTTGAACTGAGCCCCGATGATCAGCGAAAGCGAGTCTGGAGATGCCCCAGACAGCGGTGTGATACCAACCTGACTGTCTTCCTGTAGACAGGCCGACAGTCAGGAGTGATAGTCTGGGGGTCCATTTAATTTCGTAGTAGGACACCTTTGGTTGTCATCCGTTGCAAACTTACAGCACAGCGGTACGTCGACGTAGTTCTAAGGCCCGTTGTGTTGCCCTTCATGTCACGCCAACCTGGGCTTACATTTCAGCAAGATAATGGCCACCCCCACCCACTGAACATGTTTCTACTGCTTGCCTTAGTGCTTGCCGAACATTACCTTGGCCAGCAAAGTCGCCAGACCTCTCTCCTATTTAGCACGTTTGGAGTATTATGGGGCAGGGCCTCCAACCACCTCGGGATGTTGACGATCTAACGCCCCAGTTGGACAGAATTTGGCACGATATCTCTCAGGAGGACATCCGCAACCTCTATCAATTGATGCCAAGCCAAATAACTGCTTGCATAAGAGGCAGAGGCGGCCAAACGCTTTACTGACTTTTTTATTTTGTAAAGCTCTATCACTTCAATAAATCATCCTATTTTTCTCAAATTGTAATCATTTGTTTTTCTGTACATGTACATCACTTCGAGCGCGTTTCGTCCCATTCGGGTAAATCCTTCTTGGTACGTCGCATTTTTTGTCTAAGACTGTATATACATGTAACACACACACGCACATATACACTGGTGTGCAAAAATTAAGGATGAGACGGTTTCTTCAATATAACATTGTAAAAAAGCTTTCCAAATCAACACATTTAATACCGTAAGATCCCCAATACGTAAGGACATGAGTAATGTAAGTAACACTTACTAAAAGAGAAATCAGAGGGATAAAAAGAAGCTTTATTGAAAAAGTAGCATGGAGCGCAATGCGACTGAAGGCCGAAACATCCCTGTGATGGGTGTCCAGCAAGAAACATCCGGTCTTTAATAGGGGATATGATCTCCCCTGACTGCTAGGCAGGTTTCACATCATTTGTGCATGCTGGATATGTGGTTGTTAATGAGCTGTTGAGACACTGCTGCTCGTTCCTCTTGTAGCACCAATCGCAGTTTCGGAATCGTTACTGGCGATAAGTTATGTGCTGCCACGGGTCTCCCTAGTAGGTTCCGTACATGCTTGACGGGATTTAGATCCAGAGACCTTGCCGACCAATCCATGTGTTCAATATCTTCACTCTCCAACAGCTCTTCGACAGTAACTGTGCGATGAGGTGGAGCGTTGTCGTCCATGAAGAGGAACTGAGGACCCATAGCCCTTGTGAAAAGACGCATGTAAGGAAGAAGAACCTCGTTACAATAGCAGTCCCAGGTGACGAACCTCCTTGGGAGATATGAAGGTCGGTCCGGCTACCAAGCATTATGTCTGCTCGAACGAGAACTCCGCGACCTCCAAAACAGTCCCTTTTGATGATGTTGAAGGGGTTATTGCGTGTTCCCCGCTCTGTCCAGATGTGTATGTGTCTAGAATCGCAACTCAGACTAAATCTGCTCTCATCTGTAAAGAGTACTCGTCCCCATTCATTGTCTCTCCAATTCCGGTGTTCCCGGCACCACAGAGAACGCCTTCTCCGATGGGCAGGCGTTAGAGGTACACACCGTACAGGGCGTCGTGCAAACAGACCACCGCCGTGCAGTCTTCTGGCCACGGTAAAACGCGATATCGGCCGTCCAGTCGCCTGTGTCGTGTGTCTAGCGATTTCTCGCGCTGTCTGCCGCCTGTTTCTTCTGGCCTCTAAGGCAATATACCGGTCATCTGCGGGTGTGGTTCCTCGTCGACAACCACTACTAAACCCCCGGATAGCTGTTCCTGTAGTTTGAAATTGTGTCCAAAGTCGTGAAACGATGCTGTGAGCAATTCCGAACTCTGCAGCCACACTTGTCACACTGCGGCCTTCCTCCAACTTCCCAATGATTCGACCTCGGGTAAAAGCATCCAGATGTCGTCTAACAGATTGATTATTCGCCATTTCTCGCTGAGGTAGCAACTCGGTGTGATTTTAACTGCGTATTTATGAATGCTAATGTACAGTATATATTTTTAATTTTGTTTATACTTAATTTTGTTTATACGTTAATATAAGTCTTATGGGTCTTACTGTCATACTGTTTTAAGAATTGTATTATAATTAGTTGAATTAATATACTTGTATTTATAAATGCTTTTTTTACTTGTATATTACGGTTGCATTTAAAAGTTTGTATTAGCTTCGGTACTTGAATCCTGGTAGCATATTTCATTATGCATTGATTTTGGTACTTGGATCCAATAAGATAATACATAGTGTAAGTTTGAAAATTATGTAATCAATTATAATCAGTCTCACATTTCTGAACGCTCTGTTTTGCATTGTGATTTGGTAATAGTACTACATATTGTAATTTTCGATATAATTCTGATTGTAATTTATAATTTTGAGGTTCTTTTAATATGAATGTTGATTTTTAGAAGTTGAATTATTTGACTTTATTATTTCTTTCACTGTATTTTTAATTTTGAGAAGTGTATTTGTAGTAACAATTGTGTAATAGACTCATATCTATGTCTTGGAAGGCCTTGTTTGCCAATGTATCTTTTGCTTTGAAAAATAAATGCTTGGAGGCAGAAGCTATAATCCATGTGAGGCAGACGATTTAGTCAGCCAGGAAATGGAGCCTCTGTTCTCTGGTACACCTGCTATACGGCGTGCAATCTCTTTGCCAGAAATACTGATCTTACACCGACAACCTGCTTTATACTACTCAGACACTCCCCCATTACGTCTACCTGCATATCTACCCATGTGCTACCGTACATCACCTTACTTAATCTCCTGATTGGTCTTTCTGTCCGCTCTGCCTCTTCGTTCAGCTGATATGCTAATTTTTTGACTTCGTGTGTGTGTGTGTGTGTGTGTGTGTGTGTGTGTGTGTGTGTGCATCTGTGTGTGTGTCTGTGTGTGTAAGAAAGAAGGCGCAGACAGACCGCAGCCCAGCTATGCCAAAGCGTAGAACGCAGGTGCGTTATGTTCAGGGTGAAATCTTCAGACTGAGTTAATTTTGGTTCTCAGTGCATTTTGGTTGGATAATTAATGCTGCTGTAAAATTACAATTGGCTGTTTTAGTTCCATTTACATCACCTCACAATTATGTAAGAGTCATATGACACGGATTAATCTCGAAATAACGTACACACACACACATACTATACACATACTATTACACATACTATTATACACATACTATATACTATTTAACCTCTTTCTGTATTCGACAATAATTTGAAAACATAAAACTTAAGGATGTTTGTAACCGTTGACCCTTTGTTATTGTTTAAAGACTAATCACTGAAAAAGGTTTAGACCTAAAATTGTTGTAGAATGCATTGTGTATTATGCTTGAATTTCATAGCAGAACGGAATTTTCTTTCTGAATTAAAATATTCTGAACATGTCTTAGAAAATGCATTCATTCGAGACACAGTAAAAATTCTCTACTTGATTTTTAGAGTTCTAGTCTAATTTTATGCTACCTAAAAAGGCTAGGCCCTATAAGGAAATCGTAAACAATTAACAGTATCTTAGACACGAACTTATTCCGAGACCTTTTAGTGCTAGCTGATACCTTGACCACAAGAACCACAAGAAAGAAATGCTCTTTGATTTTTAGAGTTCTATTCTAATTTTATGCTACTTAAGAAGGCCAGACTCTATAGGCAAATCGAAAAAAAAGGATTATACAAAACTATGAATTTTATCACTTCGTGTGATTCAAAACACTCCGTATCTATTAACAAAAGATATGAGCACACAGATATTGCATAGCTTATCTGAAAAAAAACCTTATGAAAATAACAAATTCTTAAATATTATAATAATGTCCTAGCCATAAGCATATCCATTTTAACCAGTCTTGAATTTTTATCTTATCTTAATATCCATTTTAGCCAGTCTTGAATTTTTATCTTATCTTAGCCACTCCTGAAAATGCAGCCATGCCCTCTTATGGCTTGGAACTAAGACCATTCAGTGCTAACTGGATCTTCTAGACAATGATATAACAAAGACAATCCAGAAAAATACAGAGAATCCTATACAGTGCTCGAGAAGTTCTTTCCCGTTCTTTAATGCTCATTAAAAGGAAATGCAAATCGTTTAAATCAAATTATATATCTGACAGCTCACCGATGCTACTACATCAAAATTTATTTTATGAATAATATAGGAAATTTATTATAATTTAAAACGAAATGGACAATTAATAAAGAAGAATAGGGAGAAATTATTAAAATAGATTTTTAAAACTTTACAAAAAGAAGTGAAATTCTGTAATGACGAACGGCAGTGGAGTTTTTCCAACTATTTCAATATATTCATAATTTAAAATACGAACTTCCTATTCATTTAAAATTTTATCTGCACACTCTCTGTAATCTTCTAGGAATTCAATAACAATACGTCAAGATTTCCTTTAATTCTTTGAGCGTCACACGCTGGAAGCCCACACTCAGCTCTGACAAGGCCAAAGCATTAACTCTGTCCCTTGTTGATACCCTTAATTTATTTAGAAGTACTTTGACTTATTACAGCAATAACAAATAGAAGTCTTGAAATTCCTCCAGATTTATAAATGACATGATTTACAAAAACGCAGACGCGCTATCTGCGTTTCTCTTATTTTTTTAAAAACGAGCCATTTCGGATTCTCTCATTATTGGAAACGCCTCTTGTCTTCAGATTCAACTTTCCAGTCTCCAACAATAATTCCTCTTTCCTAAATGTGAAGTACGTGCCAAGATGTACGGATTCGAGTTGACGTAACTAATGAACGTTCGGGGAAACCTCTTCCACTCCTTGTCCGTCCCCTTTTCCTCCTCTGTGGACGATCGAATTTCGTTTGTACAGGGAAAAGTTGAAGGGAAACCAGGGAAAAGTTGCATCTGGCAAGACCAAGGGAGACACTCCGGCCGGCTAGATTTATCTCTAACACGTATCTGTCAAGCACAACTCTCAGCTACTATTCGTTTAAATAAATGGAAGAATTGCCCTCGGGAGCAAATAGAACGAATAGATGTCTCTTACTCATTCAGTAAACGTTGTAATTGATCCTGCTTTGTGCTGTTTTTTCTAGGCACGTGAGAAAAGAACGATGCGAAGGCTTTTATTTGCTGGAAAAAAAGTAAAAAAACCATTCGTTTTTCTCTTTCCTCGCAGGTGTGATATTAGAAATGATTGTGGGTATGCTTTCTAAAACATATTTTTTAGCTTGAAGACGTGATTTTACTATCAATACAGTCATCTTTAGTTGCTCTGTTAAAAAGGTTAATATTGTTAAAAGCTTAAAATAATCCAAAGAACAAAATCCCATAAAATGGCGTACATCCTCAATAAAGCTCTACCAGTTTCGAGGTTGATTACACTTAAACATTAGCGTGGTTTAGGTTGTTGTTGATTATCGGAATTCTGTTGTAAAGTGCGCACGAATATGAGAAACATATATCTTGGGAATCAGAAAAATCTTGAATTTGCAGTTCTAAATATTATTCTGGAAGGTTAATTCTCCTGAAAAAGAACAGACAAATGTCTGATCGCCCATGAAATTGATAAAGTGTTTTAAAATGTACACCAAATTAAACTTGCATTTTTGTTAGGTTATAAATTTAATATTGTAGTGTTTCTGTTTCAGTTAGATTTTTTAAAGTGTTCTTAGAACTATCTTACAATATATAATTACTGTATAAGGTATTTCACCCGCACCCGCATGCTTCGCATGTCTTCGTGGTATAGTTGTCAGCACGCTCGACGCATAACGGAGAGGTCCGTGATTCGATTCCCGGCGAGCGCATTGCTCATTTCTCACGTCTCCCGCATCGAAATAACCCAATGCCTCTACAGTGGCGCCCAAACCAAAATGGATGGTGGATGATGATTCTCCACCACCGGGATTTGGCAATTGGGTTCCCATAACCCCAGTCGCCCTTTAAAAGGAGGAGTATATAAGGGAATTTCTCCAGCCTTCTTCGTATGTCTTCGTGGTGTAGTGTTCAGCACTCTCGAAGCGTAACCGAGAGGTCCGTGGTTCGATTCCCGGCAAGAGAGTTGTTGATTTGTCATCTCTCCTGCTTCGAAAAAAATTAATGACTCTACAACGTTATTCATTTTCTTACACTGCGCATATAGAAGTTCGAGGTCTAAATTTATTGCATGAATAATGTATATATTTTTTTGTCAAATTCAGCTACTGTTTAAATTTAATGTTACTTTTACTACCTAGCAGCGTCTATTCCTTTAATTTTCAATTAAGTGAAAAATGTAACTATTACGAGTGGGGAGATCCTGTATAGTTTCCTTTGTGATCTTCCGAACAAAATTGTTACAGTCTCATCTCCAGCTCATTTGGATACTTTCGTTTTAGAATTTCATTTTATATATCGCCAGTTCATACTTTCATTCGGTCAAATGTATTAAATAAATTTAATATTACGAAAATAAGAAATTATCAAATATTTATTGTTCATTGTTGGGCTTTCCATATTAAAAAAATCTAAGAAATCAAAAATACTCTAAATTAACTACTCGGAAAATAAACGTATTTGTTTCTGAAATAAATTATTTTGAAAAACTATTTCCACCAAGATACATTTTAAATAAACGAGTTATTACATAAAGTACGAAATGTAATTAACCTCGCTTATTTTTCCGTAAGTTGTATTAAAATAGAGCACCTCCAATTAGAGAATTAATGGGTTATCAAACTTAAATTAATTTCTTAATTAATAACGCTCTAAGGTTTTTATATTAATTCACCGTCTATCAAAGTTTTTATCTCTGTTATAACGTCTTCTTTCCGCATTTCTCAGCAGAATGCAAGTTAGCTTTTAGAGTACATAAGATTTATATATTTATACTTTTATATAATTTAAAAGTATATAAAAGTATATACGTTAAGGGTTTTGAATCTTACATAGACAGTTTCTGGCACACGTGCCATGATATTAGAATTTCGCCAGCTCTATCTAAAAGTAATTGTTCTGCTTTTCACATTCTCTCGCAGCAATTATTTTAAATTTACTCGTTGGTAAAATAATTCAGACATTGTTTTGTTTTCGATTATTTAATAAACGTTTTAAAGTTATTTGACTGTTATTGCTTAATTTACATTGCCACGAGAAGTGGTTTGTTTCTATCATAAGTAGTGCCTTTTGGTGTTACATTTGTAAGTTTATATTTCGTCTAGTACAGATTTCTTAATCATTTAATCCAAGCATATAGCGATAGTCTAGGAAGATTATAAAACAAACATTTTAATTAAACAGAAATTTGAACAAAAGCACACGACTTTGGGTCGCATTAACCACAGCAAATGAAAATGCAAATTAAAATAAGAACAGGTAATTCAAATTAAATGTTGATAAGTAATCAAAAACTACACAATTAAATGCTGATCTGACTCAATAAAGCTAATGAACTTTATTGAGTCAGGTGTAAGGAATAAAGCTAATTAATGATACTAAGCTAAATTAATACTAAGTTGACTGAATAAATAACTAGGGCTTCAGATTAACATATCGGCAGCGAAAGCTGGCAGAATTTAACCACATAGCGAGCGATGCCAGAAAGACATTCTCTCCCAAGTTCTAAAACCTCAGCTTAAATACATACAAATAATTAATTTGAATTCTAATGAGGAATGTTAAAGTAGAGATCAAGATTATAAAATAACACCTTAAAAATTATTTAAAAAAATTAATTTATTTAAGAGCTTCCCAGTATTTATCATAATACTTCAGGCTTAGCGATATCTTGCTAATATTGTCTGGTAAAGTCTGTATGTCTTAACGTCAGATTCGAGATAAATAGTACCCTTGCAACATGTAAATGTACACTTAATCTAAGTATAAATTAATACTGTTTATAAGACTATATATTTGGCTGAAGTGAAAATAGTAAATTTCCTTGGAGATTTCAAAATCCTGTTCAGAACAAAAGCAGTACTTTATTAGATGATGAACTCTTTCATAGACAGTTACAAACCTCTTTGACAAAACGGCGATCCTTTAAAATTTTCAATAATAATAAGGAAATCGTACAAGCAAATAAGAATTAAACTACTATTAAGCAGTTAAGTATTGTAGATCAAAGAAATAGACAATTATATTCCGTTATTTGCACATAAAAATACTTTTAATGGTTAAATTCTCAACATTTATAGGTTGTTCCCTAAACCTTGTTAATTAATGTATAATAATTTTATCCTTCTTTTAAATTACCTAAATGTTTCTTTAACGCTGATACAATTTTAAATTTCTCCACTGGGTATACACTTTGTAAAATCTCCTTTTGGAGTAAACAAATACAATTAAAAAAGTAAAATATTGCCATTCTGTGAAATCAAAACGCGAAACCGACTGTTTTCGTAAAAATGATGATACAAAATAACTTTTCTTTGTCTGCGTGCACATTCAATTTATATTTCAATTAAAATAAAGAAATGGAATTACTTTTTATTTATGTAGATCCTCGAACTAATCATATCATCTTGTTTTTATTTTTAAAATTAAGTAAAAGAAATGCATTTTTATTTGCCGAAAAAGAAGCCATCCAACGAAATTAAATAAGATATTATTCTCCAATTGGTTTAGAGCAATAAAATAATCAAATTAATAACAAAGTACACACAATTAAACCGCATTGATTCCAAACCAGATTAGAGTCAAATCGTAAGGATATAATGTTACAAGTTTAGACTCGCTTTAGTCTAATTTTCAAGCTTGAAAGACAATTTTTTGCTCCAATTTCTAATACTCTTTCAGAACAATGAATAAGTACAGAAGTTAAATAAAAATAAATTAATTTATTTTTCACTTCAGTTAAAAGTACAAAGCAAACTTAACTCTAAAAAAAAAAGATAGCTCAAAGTACTAAAAAATTTTTCTGCTTCCCCTCGCAAGATAACAGGTAACACTCAAATTCCAATTTTGTGCAACTCATAAGGTAATTTCTGTCCTATCACCTAACTCGAAAAATTTCACGATTTGCTAATTAGTACTCAACAATATAACTAAACTCGTCAAATGGGATAAAATACAGCTCGTGTCGTGTACAGTAACACAGGGAAGTCACTTTAAGACCTGCTTACAGTCCCAGTCCTCACTCTCTTTAGTCTCATCCTATTTTAAAACTACTCTCATTATATATTTTATTGTGGTAAATAAATTACTAAGAGTGCAGAAGAGATTTTTAAGAAAGCAAAAAAACCTATTAATTAAAATAAACATTGCAGTGATAAAGCATTTCATCATTTATAAGATTCTGTAAACGCTAACAACCCATATTTTCCAAACATTTTATACATTTGTATATGTAAGACATGAAATATCAAAGGAAAGTGCCAACAGAATTACTATAGTCCTTTTAATTCCTGTTTTTAATTTCGTCATGTCCCCTTCCTGTCTTAAAAATACTAAGGAATCTAAAGTGCGTCATCTGAAAATTAATGTGTTTCATATCTCTTATATAATCAAGTTGCAGCACCATAGGGCTCTCAGCCAATCAGATTAAAGAAATAATTTGCGATATATATTTAGCTAGCGCTTTCCTCGGGAAGCCCTTTTCTTCTACTTTGCTCAGTGCTGCTTAAACGTAGCACTACAAGATACAAAATAAACTACAAGATTCGTCCTACAAGGTAAACTACAAGATAAATATACAATTACAAGAGAAACGACAAAGATATAAAACTACAAGATAAACTCCCACATTCGTCAGTTTAAATGCTCACTTAGCTTTAAATTTGCATCCTGGCGAGGAAATGCGAGGGGAAAATGAGAGGTTCAGGAAAGATACCAAACTTAAAATAATAATTTGTTATGCAAACTAAGGGAAATCCTATAGAATCATGCAACGTATCAAAAAATAATGACATGTGAAAAATTCAAATCTTACAGGTTAGAGAAAAATATTATTTTTCAAAATTGTAACATCAAAATCATAAACAAGCAAAAAGGTTTAAAATTATAATAGAAATTATTTTATAATTAATCGAACCGAGTCCAAAAGCAAAACATATAGAATGGATCCAACATATGAAAAAAGAATAACAAATGAAAATTGGATCCAAGAAATATAAAATAAAAAGAAAAATTAGTTCTTAAATTCTGTAACATTAGAGTAAGAAAGGTTTTGAAATGAAAAAATATTAATTCGACCTGCAAAACTTTGTTGTTAAACCTAACATATGATAAGAAATAAAAATAGATTTACTACACATTTTAAACTGATGAAGAGTAATAAAAATTATTAATGTAACATGAAATATGGTGTAGTAAAAATAAATAATTTTTAAAAGAAAAAGCATTGAACTACCTGGATTAAAATCCGAAATGGAACTCCATTTGTTAATCCGATAAAAATTCAAGTTCGAGTGATGTTTTTCGTTCGGTTCACTTCAGCGAGTGGAAAATAATGTGCTATGTACCAAAATAATAATATTTTTTAATTCAGTGTTCGAAAAATTGTAATGTTTAGTGTAAAAAGTTTTTTGAAGAAGTTATAACACGTGTAGTATTAAAAATGTGATGGAGATAAAGCAGTATATAATACACTGTGAGCAAAGTTGTGAAAAGTCTTAGAGAATGCACATGAGGAATTTAACAGAAGCATTAGAAATTATAGAAAAACCTAAAAGAGAAAAAAAGGCAGAAAACGAAAAATGTTATCACATGTTACAGAATATAGAACTCAAGAGGGAAATTTTGAGACTTGGAAGCTGAAGTAAGCTTACTTTGTCAGTAAAAGAGATATATTATTAGACAATGTACTTTAAATTAAAACTTATGTAAGAATTTTTACAGGAATACCGAATTCAGCTGTATTAAGATCATTCAGACTATATCGCCATAATGGTTTACATGCAGTTTATCTTGGAAAACGGAGGTGAAAATAACTTTTACATTGGCAACTGTAGTTTAGCTAGCTGCTTATGATAAAATTTATATGGAATTTGAGCACTTTCATCCATAAACTTAATTTTTCTATAATTTTTTTACTTTTACGTTTTTAGTTTAAGGTTTTTCACGTTTTTTTTTTCGCCTTTTTAAAATTTTTTTAATGATTTTGTTGCTGTAATTTTGCAATATTTCGCATTACGTACTACAACCTTTTGGGGTTCGACTTATACAAACACAAATTGCTTTTCTTCTGCATTTTTCTGAAATTATTTTAAGTACTAAACTTTAATTGGTGTCTCTGTTGGTTCAGAAACAGTCTGGTGTGTTTACTTCTTTCATTACACCGACAATTAATAACGATGCAAACAAACATGTAAATTCCTTTTCTAATTTTCACTTTTGGTTTTTGGTAGTTTTTGCGCCTTACATGTAGTTTGCCACTGTTTCTCAATTTTGTTTTTTGCATATAGATCCTTCCGAACTGAATTTGATATAGATTTTAAATATATATATATATATCGTCTAAAGTAAGAGGATCCAACTTTTTAGATCTATTTACTGATGTATTATATATAGTGTTACCTTTTATGGTCTTTGAACAAACAGAAAAAGCAAAAGTATGAAAATAAACTAACAAGCAGTCGAAGTAGTGAATAGTACAAGCAATTCTGCTAACTTAGGTCTCCAATAATTGCTGTTCTGATATTTGGAATTCTACCATATTTCGCATTTTAAACTGGAAGCAGTAGTTTCAAACCTAGGTTGAAGCGAAATAAGCTATAAAAGATGAATTTACGCTCATTTTTATTTTTTCATCCTTGAATCAAATCGTTTCAGTCTAAAATCTACATGTTTAATTATCTGTCCCTCTGAACGAAAACTACAAGCAAACGTTTTCATTATTTTCCAATTAATAATACTTCATTAGTTAAAACCTTGGGACATGGATTACCATCATTTATAAAGACACTGAGTAATATAAACTTCAGACACAACATTCTTGGCAACTCTCAGAATATTGCAAGCATTCCGGCCTTATCATTATCCTCCCTACATGTATTGCAGTGGGAAAGGGGAAAGACTGAGCGATTGGAAAAGATATCCATTATTATCTTTGGAGCATCAGTCTTCAACAATACGATAGTTAGATTAATGATCGTTTAGATAAGAATTTAGGACCACGTGATATCCTTCGGTTTCGGATACTGAACTATAGAAATGGGAATAGTAGTCTCCCATATCTGATGGCTAGGTACCTGATTTCTACCCCGGTCACATAATATACTGAATCAGGCAAGTGGTTTCCTGTTTTAGCAAAGATATCATTGAATGCCGAAATTACCTATATGTATCTTATTTAAACATAAAAAAGAACAAGAATGTAAAGGAAAATTAATAGATAAAAATCTTTTTGTATCACATGGTATGTTTTAAGTCAGTGTAAAGGTTACGAATAATGGAAAGGCTAGCATATTCTTATGACATCATATGCTTTCTCATTCTTATTTAATACTAGAACGCCCAACGGAGTCCTTTCGACTCCGCATGTTACATAAACACCCATATCTTTCCTAAATTTTCATTTCAGTTGTTTTCCTCCGTGGCCTTTAATGAATTATTGATGTCTATGACTTGAGAAAACCGTAAATATTTAACTTATTCTTTTAAATATTTATGGGCCTTTAAATTATCTGAGTGTAAGGCTAATGCGCATATGGGATTGCTTAAATGCAAATTTAAGAATTTAAGCTGTCACAAGGAGTGAAACAATTTTATTGTTGATCAAAAAGAAATTCAAACTTAAGCCCACAAAATGTAAAACACTTACGTATTTCGTTTCTTTTTCTTTTCGTACAAGGAACTTCTTAATCCAAGCAATAATTAAACTTCGTAAACTGAAATATATGAAAATATTTATTGAGGAAGTAAAAGGAACGACTAACTGAGAAAGATACACAAGAAAGGTTGCAGAGTCATTAGTTTATTTCCAAGCAGGAGATGTGAAAAATGAGCCTCAGACTTCTCGAATACGCGCCGAGTGTACTGACCATAGTACCACGAAGATATGCTAAGAAGGTGGGAGAAATGCCTTATAAGCTTTAAATCTACTTTATACCTCTTATATATGTCCGCTCCTATGATTTTAAATAAATGTTAAAAGCGTAACTTAATTTGAGAGAAAAAAGAAAATGTTCATGAAAAAGTAAATTATTATACTAGAATGAATTGGAAACTCCCTTCAAAATAGATAGTAAAAAAGAAAAACGTATTCCTAAGTTTGTATGTGCAAATCAAAAGAGATATAAAGGAATAATTTAAAATACTAGCTTTTCCGAGCTTGTTTCCTAAAACAATAATATAATTATCCTAACAATTCCCCAGTTTCAAAAATTCCTTTTACGAAGCGCTAGCTTCCTGAATATTTTGCACGTATCGTGGATATCATTCTCTACCTAATATTACTAAGCGATCGATGACCTGGAGTAGACATTTTTAGAACCTCAGCAAGTGCAAATCTGATGAAATCATTTATTTTCTGAACTGTCTGTGCATTTAAAGTATTTCTACACTTCCTAGTCCACAATCATAATGCATGTCATTCATTTCTGCTCTCTTTTTGGAAGACATTTCCCACGCAACTGAATATTTATTACCGTTTCTTTTTAAATTGCTTGTCTGTAAAATTCAATACAGGAGTGGACTTAAAGTATAAAAGTCGCTTCACAATTCTTCCTCGCTGGACGTTTCAAGCAACGTCATCTTTTATGTTAATTCGGAATTAATAGCTTTACTCTCTCCTTCAAATATATTTTCTACTACGCGTATGCTTTCATCTGAATAATACTCATGATTGTTAGAAATGAAAGTGAAGTCAGCTGAAGAAATATTCTGTAAGACATTATCGCATTTTTCTGTACGTGCTCTTTTCTGTGAATGGTTAACATATTCAGCTAACAGAAGATCCGTGGCTCAGGACCCGGAAAGGGCACAATTGATGTTTCACGTTTCTCGGACCGAAAAGCCTAACTGTAATTACAGTGTCACCCGCACTAGAAATATCGTTGTCTATAACTATTACTACCATGATCTGCTATTCCATACGTATATCCAGTCACTCTTTAAGAGGCAGAAAATGTAAGAAATTATTGCATTTCTCCAGGCGTGCCTTCTTTATTTTTAATTCCAGCTTCCAATTAAATCACTACATGAATGGTTAATATTCGCGAAATATGTCACAAAGAAAATTTTTGATAGTTTGATAGAACTGTCAAATTATTAAATTTAATAGCAGAATAGTAGAGGATTTTTATAGAATTAAAGCACATTTTCTTTCACTTATTGCATAAATATTCAAAATTTAATTATCTTATTTCATTACAGTGCAATATTTCAAGTTTCTTAGAGGCAGACATAAAATTTCAAATTCCGTAAACACTTCATTTGAAAAATAATGCTCAATAAATTTTGTTATATTTTATAGACCAGGGCTTAAATATCCTTTACAGGTTTTTTTCTAGATAAAAGGAGTAAGATAAAAAATTGAACCATCCCCAGAAAGAGTTATTTTTCTTGACGAAACCCATGTGCGTCTGTCCTCTTTATGTCGAATCAGTTCCTGGGAAGAAGATAATTTATTACACCACGCTATTTGATGTAATATACTGAACATTCCATCTGTCTTAAAAGTAAGAGGGAAAGTGAAAAAAATGTCTTAGCTTAAGTTAGCCGCTTTACCCGTTTAAATCAACATGCTGATATTTTTAGTTGAAATTCTTTCTACCGACTTCAGACGGTAGGAGGATTTCATTTCTACAGAGCTCTGAACAGATTTACGTATATTGTTGTTTACGTTTTGAAATAAAGTAGAAAGATATAATTTGAAAGATAAGTCGAAACATATAATTGTTAGGAGTAAAAAATATAAATGCTAAGACAAACCCAGTTTGAAATAAATGGATCTAGCATGAAAATATGAGATTCCGTTTTCCACATTTGCGGTCATGCCTGGAAGCATATTATTGTTGAAAATGTTCCTTCACGATTTTCTTCTTTCCAGAAAAGCTCAAATTCAAAGTAAAAAATTTGAAAAACTAGTAATGTGTTTTTAACAGCCGGTAACAAGTTTTAAGTTGTACATTTGCCAATTAACTAGCTGATTGTGATTGAAAATTCAAAGCCTCTAAAGTATAAGACTTTTCAACAGAAAATGTTCATAAATTTAAGATACAATACATAACATTAAAGATAATAGAAAGGATAGAGTTGAACGTGTGAGTAATAATTTAAGACTTAAAGAACTGAAAATTCAAGACAACTCAAAAAACTGCTACGGAATAAAAGACTTTTGTAATGCAGATGAGATTGATTATTTAAGAATTTTATTTCAAATGTATAGCATAAATGAGATCACAGAATAAAGAAAATCACTCCCCATTAATTGTTGTATTTCTGCTAATGCCGAATTTTAGGAAACCATTCGTTACTGAAAATTCTCAAAATCTCCATTACATACCAATATCTTTCCCAACATGTACGCTATCTATTAAAATATGCGATTAACTATGTTTACAAATTGGAGAAAAATTATAACGGTAACGATATCTACAAATGTTTGTTGATAAGTATCCAGAAACCCCTTCTAATATGTGCTTGATTACCACCTAAGCCTACGGGACCTGTGCCTAGCTCTCAAGTCTTAGAGACATCCATTTCATCCTATAATCCCTCACGTTACTTTTTCTTGACAAAACCAAGAAAAGTGGCTAATACTATTAGTATCAGAAATTTATGGACATTAGGTGTAAACATAATCAGAAATAAAAAAGGAATATTAAAGAAAATTCTTACTGTACTAACAATAAAAATAAAATACAAATGGAGAAATTTGGCACAAGATGCCTTATAAACTGTGAATTTCATAATCATGTTTTCGAAAATGTGTATTCTATAGCCTAAATAACGGAACACTTGCGCGAGCTGAAATTTGCTGCCAACTAAGTATAAGCAAAGTTTACAGTAATTTACTAATGACAGCTTTCAGGGAACCGAAATGAAATAAATATTAATTTTAATATATATATATATATATATCTGTGTGTGTGTGTGATATTTTAATACACGCTGCTTAATCTGTCGTAATGGCTAAGTGCAAAGGCAAGAAGACAATGTTAACAAAACTGAATTTGAAGGATCACAATCTTTATTTTTATGCACAGCCAATCATTTTTTTGTAGACAACATATTTCTCGATCATAGTTCAATACAATATTTTTTATGTACGCAGGTTTTAGGTAAAGAACAAAGGAGGACAACTGAGCATAGCAGCGCAGAGAGCGCAGGCCAGGAAAAGCTAAATAAAACAGTTGGCGTAATTGGCTCGCGAAGCAGTATTTATACTGGGCACATGCATGTGTACAACTAAGCTGCGATTAATTAACTTTAGATTTTAGTTCTCTTTGCAAGCAGTGTTATGTAAGTTTTATATGATTTTTGAAAAATCTCGAACTTGGGAGAAAAGATGAACTTAGAAGGAGAACACCAAATATAGAATAGTCATTTTGAGGTTGTCAATTATTTCTTCGCGTAGCCATCGTATTTTATCATATTTTACATGTATAGAGAGAGAGGAAAAAATTAGCAAAAGAAAACCACAATATAAAAAATCTATGATTTATTTTACTTTAAATAAAAATGTTTATGTAAGTTTGATATGATAATAAGTTTATGTAAGTTCATGCATTTGCGTTTTCATTCTCCCTGAGGGACTCATAAATTAATTAATTATTATAATCATTCTTTCAGTATTTAGTACAATAAATTATACAGTTTAAAACTTATATATAATAATGAATTAAAACTTAACTATTCCCAGGAGTTCACAATTATTATTATCTTAGAGTTGTTGAGTAAATATGAAAACAACTGCTTATTATTTATAACACAACTAATATTTATAGCAATAGTCTTGATATTCTTTTCAAAATACTGAACTCCATTTTTAACTTAATTACAGTGTATATAAAATTCATTTGAAACGAAACATTATAAATAACCGTCAAGAAAACATTTTCAGCCAAAAAAAAAATACTACTGAGTAAAGTTTTTTAATAATTTGCGAAATTAAGCCTATTTTAGATTAATTTTTAATGAAAACGGTCAGTGCATTTCGAGAAATGAAAGACATTTCGCCCCTTTTAATGATGCAATTATTTTAAAAGCAACTGCATTAGTTCTAACATTCTGAAATGAATACAATTACAATATCTTGAAATATACTGATTATATTAAATCTAGTTAATATTGTAGTTTTCTGGAACATTATAATTGTCCTATTTTTAATTTATTACTCTGTAGTTAATTAAGAGCTCGGTTTTGCTTTTGAAGAAGAATATAATCTGTTAAATCGAAAACAGCAAGATTTTCTGAAGTCTGAAGAAGTTCATCGTGATCCGTGAAGATGAATTTATGTGTACTAGGTTATTATTTTCTTAAAGACAAAAACGTCTTTTAAGAAAATAATAACCTAGTAGACAGTCTGTCTATTTTTTATTTCCTTTACAGTCCAAAGGCCATTTAAACAATAAAATAGTGCCCTGCTGCAAGTCATGTCTTTTCGAAGCTACCGTTATCATTGACCTCCTTCAATAGATTTATGTACTATATTTTCTATTTTCCCTGAACTTTATTTCTTCTATATAATTTGGCAATCAAGTTCAAAGAAAACTTTTTCTCGTCCTTGTTTAAGCATCCCTCTGTAATTCACTTCGCTCATTTTGGCGACAGAATGCACTTTCTCTCTATTTCTCTCTGCAACAGACACAGAAGACGAACCATATGTTCACTGTCTAATTGTTTAACATTTACCGACGTCTACAACATGCCACTCATTCCCCAATTTCTCGACTTTCCCAATGAATTGAACAACAGAAATAATCCAAAGGAGACACAATATGGTGACGCTTGCAAACTCTGGCGGAGTGAAAGTATAAATATATAGATTATTTTAATGTTGCTTTTATCACCATGAGACCTAAAAACTGATTGGAAATCCATATCTTCAACGCTTGAACTTTCAGGCTTTACTAATATTTCTTTTCTTTGATTCGTTATAAATCGTTGTAAACATATAGAGCTTAATTTCTTAACGCATCTAATTTCAAAACGAATTCCACGCTTGTTTCAATCTTCCATGTAATTTAATAACAGCACAGCCTTTCTTAATTAATTTCTTTTTGTTATATTTTAATTTTTAAAAATTTCCTGCAAAACGACTAAAACTATTTTTAAACATAAAACTTTTAACTATTTAAAAGCATGCGTACAGTTATGGCTTTTACATGAACAAAATAACATTTAATAAATTAACATCTAAAATTATTTCTTCGTTGAGTTAAATTTTTGGAATACATTATATTTTGAAACACTGGTAGTTATAAATAGTATCTAACACTGCTTTCACTGCATCTATGCTACTATAAATATAATACTGTAAAGTAACGGAACAGTTTTAGCAAATGCTTTCAATTGAGAAAAATTTAATTAACATTTTATTTTAATAGAAAACTTTTTTACCATGATAATTTTAGCATAAAATAAAAAAGAAAAGAAAAAATATGCTAATTTCAGATTTCTGCATTAATGCTTACTTGCGAGGCAAATGGCACGTCAGCTAACCTTCAGACGTTTTTAATAAGCATTTTCTTACAAGACGGTTAAGAAGCGCTGCTTTAATAAATCAACAATCTGGTTCAATATTCATATTACAATATCCGTTATTTGTAAAGTAATTAATTTTTAATTACATCTTTTACTTAAAAGAAAGAACCTGCTATCATCTCATTTCATAAAGATTTGATTTATATATTATGATCAAAATATGAATTTTTGGATTGGGTTGTTTCGATTCAAAATAAAATTCAAGGCTGCAAAATAAGCGAGAAATTTCATTAAAAAATTATAAGGCATTATTACTATTAAACTTAAAATTTATTTCTTATCAAATTTCAAAATACACACCTAATTCTTGTCTGATAAAAAAGTGCTTCTAAGCAGACTTCAGACATTTAGAATCGAAAATGTCGACAAAATTAATCAAAAGCAAGTTTTCTAACTTTTTTGTTGTTGTTGCTATGATAACGTAAAAGGTTCCAAAAACTTAAATTCGTTTCAAAAGGAAAATAAACAAAAACCTGAAAACGTTAATTTTGTATAAATATTCGGAAATTTATAACTAAAGAGTAAGGAAATCAAAATATTTTTAACGTATTTTCTGTAACTTAAATTTTAGTTTTTGAAGATTTAAACTGCAAACTTCAGTGATAAATTTTAATACCCATTTAGCAGACGTTTAGTCACTAAAACGTAGTCTCATATTCTGTAGAGCTAAATTCAAAACCGAAATACGTATTTGAATGAACTAAAACTCAAGAATGCCAAGTATAATTTCGGCCCACCTCATTGTAATTGAACAACATCATGAAACACGAAGACGAAAATCTTTAAAAATGTTGAGTAGTACGGTGACAAAGGTATGACTTATGGTGCTCTGTGTGCAACTGACGTGTACGTATGTTTCTGTGCGCAACTCAAGAATGAGAATGCTTGATCGACGTACAGCAAAGAAAATGTCAACAGTGTTTAGCCAGATTCATCGCAGTCATGCAAAATTTTGCTCAGTCTCAACAGTAAGAAGACCTGCTTCATTTTGTTCCAGCCTAAAATAATACTTTAAAAAAAAAATCTGAAATGTTTCAGATTTTAAATTACGTCCAAAGGGACGTTTATTTAACATTTTGTGTGTTACCTTTATTTGTTAAATACCATGTTCTTCGCACTTAAACCATAAAATTCAGTTCAACAGCAATATCGCAAAATAATTTTAAATTGAGCATAGAAATTTCGGTACACGTACACGCTCTCACGCGCTGGAGATAAAAATGTTTTTCTGTACAACGTTGGTATTGCTGGCTTTGAAATCTTTGAGTTTGTTAATGAAAAATTCGTTAAAGTTTTAGAGAATATTGTTACGAATTTCACATTTATTTGGCTATTTATTTAGAACTGTAATTAAAATTCCTTTTTATTTTCCCGTGCAACGCACGCAGACGATTTTTGAAGAGAAAGCTACGTCAAAAAAAATAATAATAATAACATGCATACATTTATGCAGATTTTTCATTTTTTAAACTTTAATGCAGAGCGATAACATTTAGTGGCAACAATTTGAAAAGTGAATCGGGCATTCAGAGTGAATCAACGCAAAATCGCAAAACGAAAGTAATAGTCCTTCGGGACTAAATCCCTTTGGACTAATAAGAACGGCAAATTCCCTCCTTTCGTCAAAATTTCTTGTTAGTTCTTTACTTTTGTAATTTCATTCAGTTATTAATTTCATTATTTTAGTCGTTGGTATTTTTTTCTTTCGCATGGCAGGATCCTAATGTAATTTCTTACCAATGTGCCTTCTAACTGGTCTTCTGCCATTACCACAGCTATTTGGAATTAATTTAATACAAAATTTTAAATGTAAGACATTTTCACATAGCAAAAATTCAAATATATATTTCGAACCCTATAATTGTGGAAGAAATATCTAAAAGAGAGTATAATAGTAGAAAAGGTATTATATTAAATATGTAAGCATTTCATGGTGAAAGAATTAAGTGCCCAATTACATATAATTCATGACAGATACATGACTTTCTAAGTAAAATTTCTTTCGCTCATGAAGCAGTGCATTTAATAGAAGCCATAAAATGAGCAAAGATTATGTCCTGTAAATAGAATATTTTAACAGAGTAGAATTTGCAGGTAAATATCATCAATTAAATTCTCATATAAATCCTTAAGTATTCATGATTATTTCAGCAAATAAGCGTATAATATTAATACGTATGCATATGATATTTTTGAGTTTGGACGAGGCCAGAGGAAATTGGTAGACGTCTGTACTTTTGTCCAGATTTCCTTGTTCCCTGGAAATTAATATTCCTCATACTATGAACTTGATGCTTTTGTTCAACAAGATACCTTCGAAAAGAATAAACATTGTCTTCAGAAATTTGATAGGATGAATTTTTATTAAAAAGCAAACCGTTGTGCAATAATATGGAGATCATATGCTTTCATTGGTACTATTCTCCGAACTGTAGATTACATACTTACAGTTAAAGACTTTGGAAGACCCATATTCAGCTAATCAATGAAATCTGTTTCTGTATTATTTACAATGAACTCGCAAAGAAAGAAATCTGATATACACACCACATTGCTTCCTTGTAAAGCCTATTAAGTTATATAATACTGTTAGTTATATAATACATATTTTGCTGCACTTAAACTTATTTCCTTTATTATTCTAATTTAATTAATCGATCCCTCAAAGCAAGTTGTAAATGACATAACAATTGAAAATTTTAAAGTTAAACATGCTGGTCAATTTTTGTCACACGCGAATAAACTTTCTAATATCTCTTTTTCATGACGAGTACAACATTTTCTCAGATATAAGTATAACTGCGTATCGCATTTAAAATTCGATTTCGTAGTTTGGCCAAATTTTTTTCTAATTTGACGTTATTAAAACATGAATATTTTCGTCATTTAAAACTTTTCTGTAACTAGATGCATATGATTACAACCAGTGATTGTAAAAATAAAGGCTGGGTCCGATTTTTTATGCCGGGTTAGATGGTGGGTGTATATATTCATATATAAGCGTTCATTTTTTAGTTATGTGAGAAGCTAACTATTTTTAGTTATGTGAGAAACATACATACATATACACATACGCACGAACGTACATACATACAAACAGACATCATGAAAAATTCCTTTTGATTCCATTTTAAATCTTTTTTATTCTCCGGTTTGGAAAATATAGTCCCTTATTCCATTCGTACGTACAGACGACATGGAAAAAAAACTTGTCCAAATGGACTCGGGAACGCTTAAAATAGATATTTCCGTTGAAATATGATTCCAAAATTTTTTCCCGATTACAGTTCTTAAAACAAAAACAATGAAACTAGCTACCTTAAGAAATGTAGACTGCTCTATTGCTTGCACTTGACCTCAGGGCATTCAGCTTGCAGAGAGATGATATACTGGCCATCGAACCACAACAGTACATGGCAAGAAAGTATTTGCTCCTTAAATCCCCTCCTCTTTCAAATAAAGGCAAAAGGCAAACCCTAGTAGACTAATTTTAAATCAGTTATTTATTGTCGTCCACCATTTCTAGTTAATAAACCAATTGCAGAGAAAAAGAAAGAGCTTGACACTAAATATTTCAAACAAAACAGACGGTGACTTTCACCCAGATTCTTACTTAGGACCATCTAAATACCGGGGCGATATACTATCCATTAAAATATACATACAGAATCCTCCTTAATATCTTACAAATTAACAAAGTTAAGCAATTTTCCTCCGATATACTCTTAAGTTACTTAGCATTATAATCCCAGACTTTTTTAAAGTGGATCATTTATTCGCTTTCGGCCCAGCTGTTTACAAGATGCTCATTTTCAAAACGGTTTCATTATGGTAAAATTCAATTACGTTGTAAACTGTATTAGTACTATAGCGAAGTCTTAAGTGGCATTAATCACTTTTATTTCAAATTCTTTTCAAGAGGATAGCCACTGCATGACAGGTATTAAAACGTCAACCACGTAAAAAAGATCAAACACATAAAGATAACTTCTAAAAGATACTTGACTGTATCAAAATAAAGGAGAAAAAGGGCATATATATAGTCTCTCCGTCATTATCCCTAAGCATCGGCTAGTCCACCAAAAGGGATTAAATGTACATAACAGAGATACGTGAAGATAAAAAATACAAACATGCATTACTTTGATACTTTAAACTATAAATTTTATTTTTTACCTGCCAATCCTTTAAGCTTTTTACTTACTAAGAAGATTTTTTCCGGAGGAAAGGATATGCAATACTTTAAGTATTAATCAAGGTATCTGTTTCAAAGGAATTTGTAACGTACTATAAAAGCGAGATACTTTAAAAAAGAAGGAAGATTTATTTCCTTTTGAAACATATCCCCTTAGGATCAGGAAAAGACTAGGAGCGAAAAAATTACATTTTCTTTCAATCTGTTTTTGTTTCTCGTTGTCAGTCTGTCATGCAATTGAGATTAAGATCTCTTCTGTTCCTTTGAGGCTTCATTTGCATATGGTTACAACTTTTAATTCATTCGCAACACGTATGTGCTTGAAAGGGTCTACATCTGAAATAATCAACTAATGGGGAAGGCGTTGATGTCAAGACCGACACCGAATACCCTCCTTAACTTTCTCGGAAGGAAGACGAAAAAGAATTTTCCCATTAAATGGAGATGGGAAAGAAGGGATTCAGTCTCTAAAGGAATGGTTATACAGAAACAAATCAGTAGGTTGCGTGAGAGAATTCTGGTAGTAACAATAAGATTGTAAATGCTTGAGAACACTTTTTTAATTTATGTAAGTGAAATGTTAAATATACGTATGGGAAAGAAATACAAACATTTAAAAGCATGTAAAATTCAATCCTATAACTGCGTTTGTTTACTTATAAAAATATATAATAAGGAAATATGGAACAAAATATCCTTTAAAAAGGAAATGTTTCAAATTTACCTAAGTGAATATTTTCTCCATAAACCAATGCGCACCTAAGGTTGAAATCTGAATAATTTTAAGCATGTACTTCTCATTCATTGTTTGATAAAAAAGGGTAATTATACATTTTTTAATTTAATAAGTAAGAAATAAAAATTGTTAGATTAAATTCTCTGTTTAAAATAAATACTTCGTTCCCTCGCTACTAAACGAGATCGAACGTTGGAGGTTTATCTGAACCTGCCTTTTGAAACTGTGGCAGTTAACACTTCCACGTGCATGAGCAATTAGCAGAGAAAACGAAGAATTTTTATTCGAAATAGTGAGCCTTATTACGAGATATGGTGCGAAACTTTGTATCAAACGTTGTCAGTAACACATCGTATCATTCAACATTCAGTCTGCAAGTTTTGCTATGTTGCATTTCAAAAACAAATAACACCATAGATTCAGTTAGTAAACTTATGTTTACGGCGTTACTGTGAATTTACACTTACCTGAACTTGAGATACTTTGTTACACCATGCCAACAATTTTCTCCATTTCAAAACAATGTGATGAAGTAATTGAATTTATATTACGGTAATCGCTCTTCTGATTTTACAGTGCTGTTAAGAATTTTGTATACATGTTGTAGAGTGATTAAGTTTGTTTTTAAACATGAGATGTGAAAAATGTGCAATGACCTCACAGGCACCCGAACCTGGATCTCTCAAACACGCGCCGAATGTGCTGCAGTTACACCACGAAGGCATGGTGGAAGAATTGAGAAAATAACTTTATATAATTGATTATATTATTATTGACCTTATTATATCATGAATTACTGCCCAACACCTTTTAGTTCGGATGCCACTATCAAGACATTAGATTTTTCTGAAACAGAAGATATGAAACATGTGTAGTGCCCAAGCCAGGACTTGAACACGAACTTCTAGAATACTTGCCGAGTGTGCTATCTTTACACCACGGAAGCATGTTGGAAGAAGGGAGAAAATACACGTATAAATAATGTAAGTGTGTATAAATAATAGCAAAAATGTAAATAATTTTAGGGAAATTATACTTAAAATTGTAGTATCTTTTGTATAATATAACACGAAATGTTTGGAAAAGGGAAGCTCTGCCAGAAAAATTAAGTAACAGAAGCAAGTATATTTATAATGGATGTACATGGCTATCTCGCTAAACTGGCGAGATACTGGCAATCTGGCGATAATTTTAGCGACAAATTTTTGTCATTAAATTTGGCGAGAAATCACCAGAAGTCGCCCAAAATCGGCGACCATTCTGCAATTGTTAGGTCCAGTCCCTCTAGACTAGCTAGTATTTAAATTCTAAGCCATAGCGCTGTTACTCTAATACTTGTTGAAGTAATCTAAGTACGTTAGTATTAGCTAAGTCTTGCTACGCACCATTGATAGTTTAGCATAGAGGCCAACCTCGCGTTTATAGCTCTGTGAGCAACGACTACTAAATTTCTACTCACTTTATTTTAAATTATTTGATTGTTTAGTTTAGACCCAAGTGCGGTCATTATTTTCTGTTATCCCTTCCGAGTTATTAAGAGGCTGTAAATAGTAGTTTAATAAAAGGGTCATTTTAAAACCTTCCTTGCGTGCAGTTATTCTACCACTTCCACTGAACATAGCTGCATTTAGCTCCCTGTTCAAGATCAGGACTTTTAACAACTTCACGAATATGTTCGCCAAAAGTATGCACAGAACACTCAGTCCTGATAAAACAAATTGATTTGAAATAGAAATCATGCAGTGTCACTTTTCTTTATTAATCGCTAATTTAATTTCTGATACTATGTATGTAAAAATTTGATTTATTTCAACTGTCCACTGCTGGCTTATCGTCAGAGCAACAAATACATAAAATTACAAATAATTCCATTCTTGGTAATACTCCCCAGTTTATGCTGCTTTTTGAGCAGGTAATGGTCATCGGGATAACATTTTTATTTATTATTCTCTCTAATAATTTTTCTCTCAAGTTAATTTTATTTCCCTCAGTATCTGCTTACATTCCTGTGTGATCAATTGTTCACAACAGTTGAGATCCACTTGGAGGATTTGCTTTTCATTGTAGGGTACTAATTTTATTCAGTCCTTGAATGGCGTAATAGCTGAAGAAATTTATTTTGCCTTGCAATCCGTATAGATCTCTTTAATCTGAGAAAGAATTTTAGGAGAATTTTATTTTTGGTATAGTGAACATTCAACCTCTTATTTGGTTAGGAACTCTTACTTGGTTGTCTCAATTTTCTGCGGAACTCCTCAATTTCCTATCCCTAAGCAAGTCAGGCATTTTTATGCAGTTTCTTCCCATATTTCGCAACCATTCCCAATAATATTACTTAATGAATCTTTTTCCACATGAAACTCTATCTTTCGTAATTATTCCTTAGTAATCCTAGGTAGAGATCGTAATTTATCTCACAATGGTTGCGGATGCTGAAATATTTGTAGTCGCGGGAAAAATCACTAGTTTGACAACGATTTAGATTTTAGACAAAGTGTTCAATTCCCGTTTTATCAAATATTGTTATTCCAGATAAAGATCCTTCACTTTAATCATCATATCTTCATATCATAAACGTTGCATCAGGCAATGAGGGATCAACAGAACACAAACATATCTCTTCTCCAAAGTTTCTGTTAGAAACGGCATATTGCTATTGGTGAAATCTCTTTAGATTGTGATATTTTCTCCTATTTTTGGATTTCTTGTTTGATGAGCTTTTTTCCTTCTACCTTGTACTAGGTTAGAGCCATTTTGCTGCACTAGATTAGAGTCGCTGGTAACTATCGTACTAGGTTAGAGGCATTTTGCTACCCGGAATATCAAATTCTTTTTACCCCTTAGTACGGCCGATCTGCAGCTGCGCCGAATCCTATGCCAGCATTACACTTCTTTTGATATTTTTTGTTCCCTAAGTTTTTCTTCCTAAGTTTCCATCATGTACCTCTGACATATTGTTCATGAAAGCTTAGTAGCGAAACGGAAAAGTTGTACAGTGATCCACTGCTTGATCACTACAAATTTCAGGCTATAATGTGAAAATGTGAAATTTTGCGTAAATGTTTATTTTTCCTAGTGTGAAGTCTGATCTTTTATTTTCCAAAGTACCCTCTGCCTACAAATTCCACTTCAAACTCAAATTTGAGATTTACTTTCTGTGCACGAGTTAGGTAACTCAATGGAAAGTTGAACTACGTAACCGTTAGGCTGACAATAATTTATTTTAAACTTTCTTCTGAATTATTTTACTCAGAAATTTAAAACGAGACGGTAAGTCATTTGACCGCCTTTACGGGTCCAACGTATTCAGTGCACCTATTTGGCAAGAGCTTAGAAACTGCATTATTGTGCAGACGTCTGCTGTGTTACAAAAGGCTTCCACATCGAACATCTGTGCATGTCCATAGAAATATGAAGAGTTACGCATTTATGTTATACATGTATTTGCGAAATAAATTCATTATCGTACTGACAGGTACGTTTTCTTTCTAAAACATTAGTTTTGACTTGCTATGTATTTGAAAAGCAGAGCAGAATTAAACATCTAGGCTGAAAAGTTCAGCTGGTAGACAGGTAAAGTATGTGCTTTACGAAGCGTTTATATAGCACGGCATGAACTACTAGGTTCATTAGCAATAGCTTGTGTATATCCAGAATTATCGTAATGATTCAATAGGTGGTTTCGAGAATTTTCAATGATGCGCATTATCTATGCCCAAATTATCGGAATAATTCGAGAGGTAGTTTCGAGAATTTTCCTTGATGCGCATGAACTTCGTTATCTATGTCCAAAATTATCGGGACGATTCGAGAGCCGTATAGATAGTTTCGAGAATTTTCAATAATCCGCAGTGTACTGATAACTAAAACATTCTGGCAGATTCCGTTGGATGCCACTATGAAATACTATATCAGTCAGGCCATCATGAGAGATACTGATTATTCAAATACCACTAAAATTGCAATCATATTCATTTTTGCTGAAATCTTCTACTTAGGCTTCAGTAAAAGTTGTTATTCCAAGGTTTAAGGAAAAATGTTTAAAGATTTTTTAGGTTAGGATCCAAAGATTCGGATGATCTCGGTATGTTGGTCCTTATGTTAATTGTCTGAAGAAACAAAATTACTTTTTAAGCAAAAGCCTAAACAAGTTAATAGTTAATTTTTGAAATAAATATTCTTTCTTGAATAACAGTTTTTCTGCAGGGCACTGTGACGTGTATCATTTAATTTATCCTTTCTAAAAGACTGCTCATGAGTTAAAAAAACACTCAATTTTCTTTTAAATAATGATTTGTAATTTCCTCAAATAACAATTATATCTAAGTGTAGACCAATGAATATGCTTCCGAGTTATTTTACTTCTACTAAAATAAAACAACGATAATTATAAACGGAGAGGTATAAAAGAAACCAGAAGAAAATATTTGGTTTCTCTACCTGAAGAAAAAACAGCCAGTTGTCCAGTGCAAGAGTTAAATTTTTATTTTCTTGGGGCATAACTTTCTGAACACAAAATAGTAAATATAAGATGCATTTATTCATATTTATACGTAATCATATAATCACGTATTCATTAATTTACTTCTAAAATTTCTTTATATTCAAAACCGGTGTTACTATTTGTGAAACGATATAAATTTGGACCTGCGGCTCTCAAACGTTCATAAAATCCATCATGCGGCTCCAATCGTCTTGAAGTTTGGCCATCCCTAGTCTAAGTCGTCACCTCTTACCTCATGTAGAAGTAACTAACGGATAAGGCTCATGTAGTTGGCCTTAAATTATAGAAGGTGGGTGTTTAGGTTAGTTAAGATTATTAGTCATCCGACCATATGTTTTTTTCGAAATAACGGAAAGGTTAGATCTTATTGTTTTGTCTCACCTAATGTAGCCAGATATTAGATATAAAATTTTTGTGGTGACAATAATGTACACAGGAGTGAATAATTTTCTTAATGAAAATGCTAAGAACAACAAAATCTTAGATCCGTAAAAGATACTTAATTACAGCTTCTGAAAAAGACAAAATAACAAGAAATATCCGCCTTAAAAGCGATGGGGCCGCATTTCCGATGCTAATACGTATATCAGTAACTAGTAATATTTATTCATATATGTTTTCCCATATTTTCTTCTCAAACATAAGGAACATTAAAGTCTGGGCTGCATTTTGGTATAAGGTTAATATTGTTTAAAGAAAAAGAAATCTATAATTCAAAACAGAAGACAAACACGTCAAAATCAAACATATAATTAGCAAAGCAACAACCTTATGTTTGGCGTAGATTTAATCAAGATCTCTACTGCTGAGATCTTGACTAAATCTCCGTCAAACACAAGATTGCTGTTTCGCTAAAAAATCTGTATTTGTTACCAATTGCATTATTTAGGGATAAATTAAAAGATAATACTTCTGATTCAAAAAGTAAAAAAGAGTCGTTAAAATATCACTGATTATCATGTTTTAAAATATTCTGTATGACATACTTATATTTCTAATCATTAAATCGAAAAAAGAGCGAAAACGTGGTAGCTCCATGTATTCAATTTGAGAGAAATATAACATGAGATAAAAATACCACTAAATTTCTAGAAAATAAAAGAGTAGCAAACGCATGCCGGAATCTCGGTGAAACAAGATCGCATTTCCAAGAGAAAGAAGGTATTGCAATAGAACTCAGCCGTGCCTAACAAGATTTATGTTTTGAGTAAAAGGCCATAACAAACTTAATGTGTTCTTTTCGAACAGGATTTCTGGGACTTATTGGTCTTTCACAAAAAGGATATTTTTAGTAGTCAATATTGTTGGGGTAAAAGTAATACTAAAAAGGAAAAATGCAACAATACGATAACAGAACGACGCCAAGCTTGAGTACAACATAAAGTAAATTTTCGTATTACTGGGTTTACTGCGGTATAATAAATCGTAAAACAGTTTTCAGGCAGCAGAAAATGTTCTCGAATATTTGTTGTTGTTGATAAACGCTCGCTTGTCTGACCTATAGTCATCCCAAGCCCAGTGGTAGTCAGCCCTCATGGTAAGGAGCGCAAGACACGCCTTTGGCAACAGCCTTGAGCACCTCACAGTGACAGCGCGATTTAGCTCAGTTCCTCTCCCAATTTTGAGAGCACCTCCGGGAATGGGTCTGAGGGTCTTCCACTCTTCTTACCCTATCCCCAACCCCTCGAGAAGACGTTCGGCTTGCCATATATTTAGAATGCCCTCTTCCTCCAAAGACACTATACATTTACAAACATCCATGCCTTCTCCGGGATTCGAACCCGAGCTTTTCGATGCGGCATTCAGCGACACTAACTACTCTACCGTTTAGGCGGCATTCTCGAATATACCTTACCTCGATACTTAAGAACAAAACAAGACATGGAGTATTTCAGATAGATAAGCTAAACATTTTTAATAAAATTTAAATGCAGGTACAACTTCACACATTTTGCTGTATGGCGCTTAAATTCTGCACTTTTTTTTCAAAAATAAGCATTTTGTGATATCTTGATGTCTTCGCACCTCCTGGTATTCTCACAATATTTATTTATTTTCATTTATTTATGTCATCGTTGAAATGCGGGCAAATAATAGTCGTACGATTGCTTCTAAGAGTTCATAGGAAGTAGTGTATTTTTTATTATTTCTTCCATAGATTATTATAGCTTAATTTGCACAATATAACTAAATTTAATTTTAAACAATATAAATCTTAACAAAATATGTTTTAATTAAAGCAAAATTTCAAATGAGTCATTAGGTTTGTTTGTTGTTGGAGATGGGACAAATGAGCAGTGCCTCGTCGGGACTCGAACCTGGACCTCTCGAAATACGCACCGAATGTACTACCGTTACGCCACAAAGGCATGACGGAATGAGGGAGAAAATACTTTACTCATTCTCTCTTTTAAAATACGACTGTGGATTAAGGGACCCAGTCGCCATATCCGGTACTGACAAATTCTTGTCCACCACCTTTTTAGTTCGGGCCCCACTATAGAGTCAATATTTTAATAGTCAATGGGTTATTTTGAAGCAGGTGTCATGAAAAATGTGCACTACCCTCCGCGGGATTCAAACCCCGGACCTTTCGACTACACGTTGAGTATGCTTCCAATTACGCCACGTAGGCATGCCGAAACGTGAGAGAAATTACCTTAAAAGGTAACTAGGAATTCTTAAATGTTCTTAAGATAAATGTGGCAAATAATCTCCTATGGGATAATCAGCAAGCATTGAGAAATCTTAAAGCAAGCTCACAGCGAAAGATGAAAGACATTCTTAAATATGCAATTAATGATTCTGGTTTAATATTATGAAAGAAAATTTATGATGCTCTGGTTAAAGAACTAAAGGATATCAATTTTTTCAGAACCTATAAAATTAAGTAAGAAAAGGATTTCAAAGAATATAAATTGAAGTCAATTAACAATTTTATCAGAAATCTACGAAAATATAAAACGAAATGCAATTTTGTTCATAACAATTAATGTGAGGATCTAGAAATGATTAAGAAAGCAGTTGTTTAGAGTGAAAAATTAGTTATGCGCCTTACTCAAAACATCACAAAGAAAAATAATCCAGAGATCATAATGTATGATACGAAGTGAGAGAAAAACATAGTAAAATCAAAAATTTGTAGTACCGATAAAATATTAACTCTTTTAAATATAGATCAAAAGCTCTTCTTGAGGTAAAGGTCAAGTAGGCAATTCTTGAGTAGTATTCATGAGTACCGAAGATATAAAAAAATCATGAAACTACTGACATAATGATTCACCATAAACGAAGGTTGCTTCTAGTTTCTGAGTTGTTGCTGTGTTAAAACTGATTGAAAACTGAAGAAGCAGTTTAAATATAACATGCAACAAACCATTTAGACATAGTATGTCCCTCTCTATCATTATCCTGAATGCAGTTTTAATAGTGATAAAATACTCAAGATAAATATAAGATTAAAAGTAAACACAGTGCTCAAAACCTCATACGTAAGTACTACTTAAAGTAAATAATTTTTAAAAAGAAACAAAACGTGAATAAACAAAAAAGGGATTACTAGCAAGAAAAGGCGTTATTTTTATTTATACTTTAAAATGGATTAAATCTACTTATAATTAATAATTTTTTTTGTTATAAATGAATGAAATAAGTAGTTTTTTGTGAGTCATTAAATATAACCTGACTCATTTCGACAAAAGTTTGACTTTTTTCTAAGTGTAGTTGAAAAAGATGGATTAAAATATTTTCGATGATCTAAGAAAGAATAATTTGCGTAAATAACAAAATATATTGAATAAAGTATTAAAAATCCTTTTATGAACACCAATGATTCAAAATAAGTGTTCAACTATCAGATCTCTGTTTCTTTTCTTAAGTACACATTGGAATGTTTTCAGTACACGTTGCAGTTTTAAATGCAAGTACTGCAATATTCAAAAATAGAATGCTCTGCATGCTTGTAATAAAAAAATATTTTGCAGCACTTACCTCCTAATGGAAACTGGTGTGCGCCGATATATAAAAGCAGTTCTGGTCCTCCTTATGATTTTCTTGACCACTGCAGATGTGAAATTAGAGCGTGTACAACCAAGTGCCGCTTAAATTATTCTCGGATTCAGAAATATCTATCCTTCTAGTATAGCCCTGTTCGACACCAACTTCCATCAACTTCACATTAAAAGAAGAAGAGCCAATTTAGTTAAGTTACATCAATAAAATATACAGTTACGGCCCCTAACATCTTACTTCCTTGTATCTGCACACTTGGCACTGTAATCGAAGATTCAAGAAGTACAACCCTTTTAACCTGGCAGAGACTCTGAACCTGATCTCTCAGGAGGTTGCACCTCTATTTCTAAGATTCTGTATTGATCACTCATTGGAACTACCAAGAGTTTACTTCCACTTTGATCTGGAATCCACTGCAAACAAGCAAACTCAGCATGAAGACCATCTTAGGAATTGGGCTGCTTTGGAAATTGTTAGTTGCATTTCCTAAAGATGATCCTTACTGACGGTAGTCGCACAGAAGATCGTACTGGCAACTGTCTTTTTATTAGGAGCCCCCACCTTGAGACTACAATAAAGCAACACAAACCCTGACACTTGCTGAGTCTTCAAGAGTGAGTTAATTGTCATTAATTATAGGGCAAGATGCTATCATGTCTAATGATTATGATTTGGGGAAAGTGTGGATTTTATCGGATAGCCGCAGTGCACTACATTATCTTAGGGTATGGTCCTCCACAAATGATGAAACCGGCATGTTTATTCTATTTAAACTAAGAAAGATCTCTCAGACCCACGACGTCCACCTCCAGTGGATTCCCTCACATGTTAACTTTGGTAATAATGAGGTTGCTCATAGACTGGCCAAAGAAGGTAGGGAGAAGGAAATGGGGAGTGGCCCTTTGCTTACTTATCAAGAACTACACACAAATGAAAGATCTAAACTCAATTTACTATGGCGTACTATTTGCGCACCGATGGTTCTCAAGGACATCCCCTAGACATCTGCTGGAAATCAAATGTGACCATTTCTTCCAGACTGCTCTGGCTAGACTAACAAGTGGCCACCTTAAATTTCTTTCCTTTGATACTGGCAGAAAAATCCACCCCACTTGTAAAACATACTGTGAGCATCCAGCTTCACCAGATCACATTCTGAGTTGCATCGGACTTTCTAAGGGACACTTAACATCTAATGCCCTTATTATTATAGATTTTATGGCGGTCAACAACCTTCTGGAGCTGATCTTACATATGCCACATCTTTCGAGAATAAGTAACAACAACAACAGGTACTTCCGAAGCTTACAAGCTCATCACGAAAAATGCCGCATAAATCTATGTTTTTGCTTAGACCGTCGTAAATCCATTAACATACGGATACACGCTTAAATTAACATGCTTTGCTTCTCCAAAGCTTCTTGGAAGAATAGTTTCTCAAAACAAAAAATATTAAAGGGAATCCCACCTTCCCTTGTTTTGTCATGACACATTAATGGATGACAGCGTCACTGTAAAATACAGAACGGACAGAAAGAGAATCAAAGTTCATTATATAGTCTCCAATATCCCCTCATTTAAATACACTTGAATCATAAGCGTATATTTTATTAAACACTAAACGATATCCCTAATCAGTATGTAAAGCACTTGAGATGTAATCAGTAACATGACTTCCGGAACGCTTTTAAACACAATGGTTGAAGGCAAAAACAAATTGGGCATTTTCTAGCTAACACAGGAACTCGTGCAAAAGAGTATTAAGAATTAATAAGGAATTTTTGGAGTTTTGATATTTGGAAGAACACGCTTCGTGAATAATTTGAGATAAGCTAAAAATTGTGAACACCCAAAGAAATCTGTTTTGGGGCTATCAATAATAAATATATATCATTAATAGTATTGCTTAAATTTATAATGAAAAGCACAGAGCCAAATGAGAGGTGAAAAAATGAGAAAAGTATGAAATTATTTATGCAATTTTTGTGTAGCATGTTATAACGTATTTCTCCCGCCTTCTTCGCATGCCTTCGTGAACTAGTGGTTAGCACGCACGGCGCATATTCGAGAGGTCCGTGGTTCGAGCCCCGGCCAGGGCATTGCACATTTTTCATCTCTCCTGTTTCTAAATAACCTAATGACTCTACAAGAGGCGCTCGAACTAAAAAAGGTGGTGGATGATGATTCTCCACCACCGGGATTTGGCGAATGGATTCCCGAATCCCCAGTCTCCCTTTAAAAGGGGGAGTATATATGGTGTCTCTACCTCCTTCTTTGCATGTCTTTGGGGTGTAGTGGTTAGCAAGCTCGCCGCGTATTCGAGAGGTCCGTAGTTCGAGTCCCGGCGAAGGCATTGCATATTCTTCATCGCTCCTGTTTCTAAATAACCTAATACCTCTACAATGTTACCACAATTCTGTATTTTTTAACATTTATTTAAACTACCGCAGATGTACAGAGTTTATAAGAGCTCAAATTCTGTGTAAAAATAGTATAGTAATTGTTAAATTGCGCCATACTTACGCTGAAACAAATACTATAAGCCTAATGAAACAAAGTGCGTAGCACTGAAAATCAGCTATTCTTTCCTTCGATAATTACAGAGAAATGTGCAGAGAATATTTGAATTTTCGGATCATGAAATATGAAATACCAAATGTGACCTCGCCAGTATTCGAATTGTAAATCTTCTATTTGCTAATTTTATTTTTTAACCTCTTACACTCCAAAACCATCATGCATGGGTGCGTGACACTCCTCGTGCCTCTTACACTCCAACTGCATCACGCAGGTGACCCTTAAAGGGTGACTAGGAAAAGACATGAGACTCAGTTGACCAAAACCAAGTGATAACGAATTATCAACCACCATATTTTATTTCTAGCCCCAGTTTAGAGATCATTTGATTTTGCAAAGCGATAAACATCGGACATCAGATCCATATTCTTAACCAAATTCAAACCGTGGATCTTCTAATTTTCAGCTGGATGTAATAATCACTTGCATTACGAGAGTACGCATGATTCCTTACAGATAAAGAATGAGATTCGAGGAAAAGTAAAACATAAATAAAAGCTGCTTCAGAAATTTCTCTAGCCCTGCGTCTTCAAACCATGTAATATATACAATCGATTGTTTTTAGTCCATACGTATAGAATTTAAAGACTGTGGAGTATTACAATAGACCTGAAGACCTTTCACTACCTCAGTTTGAAACCAAAATGTATGTCAAAGTTATTCTTATATGTTAGTTTTTAATTTTTTTAAAGATTACTCGCCAAACTGAAAATGTGTTGAACAGTTACATATAAATCAAGGTTTCAGGTGTTGGTTAGGTGTTTACTATTTTTGTACACGTAGAAAATATGTCTCTTTAAGAGACAGCAATACACGGAATCTTGTGTTAGGATTATTTCTTCATGTTGCCTCTAACTTATGCAATATATACTTCAAAATACTTTCTCATTAGATAATTAAATATTTCACAGTTGTCTTTAGTAATATTGTAAAACAAATTCAAACTTCTTTATTTTTTGCATTTAAACCAGAAGAAAATGCTTTTAACCACAAACATTTATTTTCTCTACATTGAGCTAAAGAGATCAGTTACTAATATTAAACTGTCCTTTACGTTATATTATAACAAGATGAAACTTTCTGTTCCGGCCTTTACATTTAATGTGACAAGCTCGTCAGTGTGTATTCATGAGTCAGAATGTCGGGTAAAATTAATTATAACGGTATATGAATTCGCTACTCTGAGTAATTCAGACTAAGAGACTGATAACCAAATTCTGTGTAAACTATGTTATAGGAATTCAAAAGACCTATTGTGTTTGCTATATGTTGTAAACTAAAGACAATTAATAATATATTAATTCGCTTACTAGACATATATTAATTAATATTCTTCTTTTGACAGTTTACTTCGATTTCATGTTATTTTTTGGGTAAAAAACTCCAGACCTTATTTTTTAAATTTTGAACATTTTTACTTTTTGCAATGTATCCATTCTCAAAGTTGTCACATAAACTCCATCTGTAGGGCACTAAATTTACAAAATATTTTGTTCCGGAAGTACAAGTTTATACTTCATATATGCAAACTTTATATTGAATGAGTTAAATTTTATACTCATATCAATTAGCACTTTTTAGTACTCAAAACTATTTTAAGTTATATATATTATATATACTCTCAATATCCATCAATCTCGCTTAAGAGTACAGGAAAACAAGACGAACCCTAAGATAAAGCTAAATAACTGTATCAGATACAGAACATAGTCCAGAATTTTCAAGCATTACTTAAAATATACATTCAATTTATTGAAAGAGTAACGATAGTTTGTACAGTGTGTTTCAGTACAGTTTACAGTTGAGAGCAGAGTTTGAGCATCCATGCGGCTTACTTAGACTATTCGGGTCTATTTCAGACTGCGCTACTATCCGGAGCAACACCTCATCTGCCCAACAAGAGCGTACATTCATTCTGCTTCATAACACATTCTTACGTAGTTCATAATAATTCATTGTCCCTGATACATACAAGTTACGTAACACATACAATACATACACAATGCTGACCTCTACTAAAACTAAAGAAAAGAGTGAGATAGAAGGAGGAGCTGTAGGGGTTCATGAGACTATCAAGTACTATCTTGCTTTGGAAATTCACTGTTTTTCTATATTTTCCTGAATTGACTCGGATTTCTGTTCCCAATTCCTTCAGTTTCAGCATTATCTTGCATATTTTTCTGCGAAATGTTGGCTGTTTGATCAGATAACGGTTATGAGGTACTGCCTGTTCCGAAAGCTGCAAGTCACTGTGCGGTTAGAGAACATTAGGTCAAGTACTGATCTGGTCTGCCCATGGCTCCACAGACACATCTATCGGTATTTGCAATTCCTCGTTCTTATTAATAGGAGAAGAAAGGCCTGTGTCCCGTAACAAATCTCATTGATTGTGGGGATGACTCAAGACTGTTGGGCGAAACTTTATAGTAATATTCATAGGTCCTTCTGCTTTGATGGGTAGTGTCCCTCTCCCACTGCACTCGTGCTGAGGTGCTGTCCTTGTCGCTTTTTTAAGGTAAGAACACGGGAGTTTGGATATAATGCTTTGAGAACCGATATTGTGAGCTGCTTCGTTTGCTAGCCTGTCTGCTTCCTCATTACCTTGAATGCCAGCATGCGCCTTTATCCAAGAAATGAGGGTATTCTTTGTCGGCGAACGCTCCTTCAGCATCTCTTGAATCTCCGCTATGATGGGAGAGGATGTCTCGGATTTCGGAAGGCATATATGACCGACAGGCTGTATGTAAGAATATTGATAGTGGATCCTACTAGGGGGCTTGTTAACTCGATAGCTTTGCGAATCGCAATTGCTTCAGCCTGGAATATTGAATTATTCTGTCCTATTGTCCTTTTCATGTTATCAGAGTTTCCATGTTCTTAGTTACTATGAGACCACAGCCTATTTGTCCGTCAACTTTGAACCATCCGTGTAAACATAATATTGATCCTTTATGTCAAAATCATCTTTTCGTGAGGTGTGAGCCGAGACTCCTTTTCCGTAGTTAGACGGATGGATGACATTTACCGGCCTTCTTTCTTCATTGTCCTTAGGAACATAGGAGTGCGATCTGTAGGTAGCTGTTTCTCACAGCTGTAGTACCTTTAAGAGCATAGGCTCTTGTTCAGCTCTAATATGCAAAGGAGCCAATCCCACTGGTAGACTGGCTTCTACCGTTGACGTTGTTCTGCATCCTTTGTTAATCGCGAAACAAAGGGCCGTTGTATGCTACTGAGCAGTTTGACTTGCCTTTGGAGCAGCCCGGATGGTGTATCAGTACAGCGGTGATAAACCTTCACGAGAAATATAGTACACCTAGATGATCAATGGAAATAGGGTACACAGGGAATATAGGGAAATCATGTAGCAATGCATAGTCGAAAGGCTTTCCTGGCGCGGTACTGAGGACACAAAACGCAAAAAAGGAAGGACACACACAGTGAGACAAAAAAATGTTTGATTATGTTTAGTGCAGCAGAAATCTACAATTAAGAACAAAAACAAACAACGATCGTCATTAAAGAAGGTGTTCAAATTACGATCCTGGACAGTGATACACTCCTCACTTCTCTGGCGCACGGAAAATCTGCATCACAAATGAAAGATCCATGACGCACGGTTTTTGCATCACGGTCTGGCTCGTAATTTCAAATGCCTCCTTCGATGGTGATCGTTATCTCTTTATGTTGTGTTTCGCATTGTTTTTGTTGTCCTCCAAATAATAAATATGTTTTCTCACCCCGTTCGTGTCCTTTCTTGACTTGTCGTCACTACCGCCCAGGAACGCGTTTCCGACTGTGCTTTCCTACGTGATTTCTCATCGCCTAGGTGTACTCTATCTCTTCTGAAAGTTTGTCACCGCTGCACTGATATACCCTGTATAATCATGTACACATTTCTTACAATCAACACATTTTAATACATATTTTTACTTCATTCATCACTTTTCTAGCAAAAAATACACTCACGTTTGTGAAAATTTCAACACCATGAAGGACTTACGCGAGTGAGCTGAAATTTTCAGGAAATGCAAAGTAGCGCATGATATGCAAATGATTAGAATTGCAAATCCGTAGCGCATGCGTATGCTGAGCAGCGCCCTCTGAACGGCTGATGGATCCGAATAAATAGACGGCTGTAGCGAGGCGTGTATGGTTATCGGTGGTTATCTGCTAGTGGTAAACGTTAACTCAATCTGTACTTATGCCTCGTCGACGAAAGAGAGCGAGATTTGAACAACTTACAGAGTTTGAACGAGGGAGAATCATCGGCCTTCGTGAAGCTGGATTGTCGTATCGTGCAGTAGCCTCTCGTGTGCAGCGTAACAGCAGCACAGTGATGCGCGTTTGGAAGAAGTGGACGGACGAGTGTCGGACAACTCGGAAATCCGGGAGTGGACCCCGAAATGTGACGTCAGCTCGCGATGATAGACACCTGGTCCGCATGGCGCGGACGGACCGTACAGCTTCCTCTAGACAATTGGCAGCACTGTGGTCAATAGCTACAGGTGTTTCATTGTGTGCTTCATCAATTCGTAGACGTCTGCTGCAGTGTGGACTGCGCGCACGGACTCCTTTATACAGGATCCCCCTAACGCACGACCATCGCCGCCTGCGGCTACAATGGGCCAATCAGCATAGAGACTGGCGTGCTGATTGGCAGCATGTCGTGTTTTCTGACGAATCCCGCTTTAATTTGTGGTACCATGATGGCCGCATTCGTGTCAGACGCTATGCCGGTGAACGCCACCTTCCGGAGTGCATTATCGAACGCCACAGTGGACGAACACCCGGAGTTATGGTCTGGGGCGCCATAGCATATCATAGACGATCTCAATTGCTACGAATTGTGGGCAATCTGAACAGCAACCGGTATATCCGTGAAGTTCTACAGCCCGAAGCTGTTCCCTTCCTTCAAAGCTTGCCAGGCGCTGTATTTCAACAGGACAATGCCCGCCCTCATACTGCTCGGATTGTTAAATCCTTCTTTGCAGCGCAGCAGGTACAGCTTCTTCCTTGGCCTGCGTGTTCCCCGGATATGTCGCCAATTGAACATGTGTGGGATGTCATTGGTCGGCGTCTTGCTCGTGATCCTCGTCCTGTTGCGTCTGCAGACGAACTTTGGGTACGCGTACAAACGATATGGAATGCTCTTCCTCAGTCAGACATTCAAACTTTGTTTGACTCCATGCCACGTCGTGTAGCAGCACTTATTGCGGCGCGTGGTGGCCACACAAAATACTGATTCTGATCTCTTGTTCTTGTTTGTTTGCTTTGAACATTGAATCATTTATTTGTACCACTACCACTCAACTGTGTATTAAATTGCATTCAATTATGACGATTCCTTCTTGGTGTTGCAATTTTCACAAACGTGAGTGTAGTAAAAGATAATTAATATAAAATTCACACGATTCATAAAGTTACACTTAAGTCTGTTAATTATTTTATCGAAAGGATAACTCTATGCATATACGACAAATAAATATGATATTGCAATACGCATATATATTTGCATAAATCCCTTAGGTAGAATTTTCAAATATATACGAAGACTGGAATATTTCTTGCTTTCAGATAGCTTAATTTGTTAATCTAGAACAAACAGATAAATGGATTTAATTTTGAAAGTTAAGTATCTTACATTTTGCCGAATGGCAACAGACTTGAAAAGTGCAACAACGCATTTATTTTGATTCGACGCAAAATCTCATTTCGAGACTAATACCTCGTATTGAGTTAATAAATCTAGAGATATGTTGAAATGGAGTAACATTTATAATACTTAACGAGAATGAACTCCTTAAAAATTAAATCCTACAGTAAGAATAATATAATTTCTTTAAAATAATATAATTTCTTTAAAATGGAAAGTCAGGAAAATCTATATGTATTTAATCAATGAAGAAATTAACAAAAAAAAGATGGAGTCAATTAAACAAATTCAAATTAACTATCATCAGGTGTGTTTAATTTTAAGTCATTATATTAATTTAATCGGGTGTCTCAAACAATATTTCTGTTCTCCTTGATAATTAATAGCAATTTCGATTATTAAATTTAAATTTATTTTTGAAAATCAAAAACAGCGCGCTTCTTAGGAAATCATAAAATGTATGCAAAGAAGTCAGAAAAATGTATTACAAACTCCTGATTAAAATTTAATTTCCTTCTGTATTAGTGGTAACAAAAGCGTTGGAAGTATGTGTAAATACTAAAAAAATTCTAGGAAACTATATTAACGTTTTAGGCAAAACACAATAATATTGAAAACGTAATTACATTTCTACATCTAAAATAAATCAAGTAAATACGAAGAAAAATTACAAAATAACAAAGAGCGTAAATTGCTATACACATCTTTTGTCTGCTTAAACTAAAATGACCGTTAAAAGATTTGAAGACACGGAAATAGGTTTACTTTATAAAATGTGCATTGAAGTTAGTATTGGCGGTTAATTTCAGCGCCTATTTTTTTTAATTTTACATAAATATTTGCAAACAAAAGTTGGAAATTTGAAAGTAGGATGATATATATTATTAAAGTCATGCAGTGTGCTGTGAAGTTAATTAAATAATCAAGGGATAATAATTAAATCACAGTTAGGTCATGCAAAAGGCAGATTTCTATGAGGAAATACTCATATTAAAAACTTCTTGTTTGGCTTTCGGTTGAATTCACGACATTCGCCGGTTTGCCTTTGAATTTTCTTTTTTCTTAGCCCACTGATTCGACTTGGAGCACCAAATTGGCTTCGTTGCTCATATTAGCGTCTTCTTTCATTGTCCGCTGTTCTTCTGCTTTCAAACTGGATTGCGAGCTCGAATAATTTATCTAGTGTAGTAGGGTTTCTTAACTTGATGAAATCATGTACCTAAAGTAGTAATCTCGGCAAAATCAGCTGCATTATATCAGGATTCAGCCGGCTTCCGCACAGAAGTTTGAGTACTTGTATTTTTCTCAAAATAAAAATCGATAAATCTTCAATTCTTTGTTGGTATACACTGAAACGTTCCGCCTCTAACTTGGCTCGACTCCTTATTACCGAAAAGGCCTTTAGTAAAGCAGTTTTAAAATTTTCTTACGTATAGGTGAGACTTCCTAGTTTACCCAAAATATTATTTCCGATATACTTGAACCAGTTAAGCGCTTGATCCTTCAAAGCGCTGGTAGCCAAAGTGACTTTCTGAAATTCATGGACAGGATACAGCATTAAATGGGCATCTAACTTCTCACCCCTGAATTTTCATCACTGCTCGCATGGTCTGAACGATGTACCCGAATCCTTTTACGCTGGGGCTGGCAGTTCGGGATTCTGGGCCGATGCTCCAGGTGCATCAAATTCTTCTTGATTTTCGGCAAAGATTCTTCTTCTGCGGGCGTCACTGTCAGGACTTCTGTTCCTTCTAGCTGCCTTTGGAAACATAACTGGAGTCCTGAGGAAAAACAGGGAGCTTATTCAAAACTATGTTCGTGTCTGTGTAGAAGATGTGAAAAGGTCGCATAGAGGTTCTTTGTCTAAGATGAATGATTTACGGATATTGGCAGCTCTTACAGACCACAGATGTAATTCGAGGGGCCTTTGTTAATGATTCCGATTGCAGCCTCAATGGTGACTCCATGGGACAAAGGGATAAAGATGTCCTTTAATCAAGACCAGGATGTGGACACCTGTATTAGAGTAGTTCAGTGCAGGTAACGAGACAGTAAGGTTTGGAGCAGCAAGAGAGGAAGGTTTTTTTTTCTGAGAAGAGCGAGGACGTTTTTCTGCTGGAACGATGGGCATGCTTGCCCTCTAGAACTATCACTCCTCGTGTAATGTCAATAGCGATGGTGCATTTTGTTTACAAAAATCTGAATTTACGGGGCTGAATGTATCACTGTCTTACATTGTCGTGCACTTAGAATGTTAATGTTTTTATTCTATTAAAATTCATGTTATCGTTAGAACTTGCGTTAGAAGTTCATTTGAACCCTGCATCACAGCCGGGGTTTTGTGTAGCGGTTTCGGCCACTACACGACAAAGATACAACAAAGATAAGAAAGGTTAAATTTACCCTTTATTTTCCACAGCGTACAGTATTTCCCGCACTTCGGCATACAAGGGCTTGTGATCTAAAACGTAGAAAATAAGAAATAAACTAACTTAACTAAATAAAAACTAAACTTAGATGCTGTACAAAGAGTAGTAAAGCGAAGATTGGTCTTTTCACACTACGTATGCAGTGAGCGGAATGCAAAAACTACAATGCATCTTCAAATATCAGCTAGAACTTAGTTCTGGCCTTAAAGGCAGACATGAGCTGACTGAAAAGGACGCGCGTGGTAAAGCAGCGATAACTCGTTCTCTCCCTCTCTTTTGGCTAAAAGTCATGTCTTAAATACAGTTTGCAACCTCATTTGCATAAACAATTCTACTCGCGCTTATTCTGGCCGGAAATGGAAAATAAAAGGGAAGAGCAAAGTTTTAAAATAAAATAAACATTAGTAAAACTTAAAATCCTTACAGTGTAATTTCATAAGTCTCGTAATATTTGCACGCAAAATAGAAATTGGCATACTTTAGATACAGGCCCTTGTAATTTTAATAACATGATGAAATTAAACAGAGATATGATTTAATTTTATATAATAAAATGTAAAAACATTAAAGGAGTTCTAACAGTGGTTTTAGCTTCCGTTTTTCTATGTTTTAGAAAAAACATTAGTCCTTTCGCTTACCATTATGTTGTCTATATTTATCAAAAACATTCATCTGATACAAATTTTTATCTATAAAAAATGTTGTTTCTTTGAGTCTTCTCTTTAACATAAATTTAATTTTTCTTTATAAATAGTATATTTAACTGTTGAATTCTTACACAAAATTCTGAAAAATATTACTTATTAATTAATGTTCCATAGAATTGTAACAAAAGCACAAATCCGGGTTTCAAGCGTTTCTCTCTGCTTCACTTCATTTCTATTCCTGCTTGAAATGTACCGAGTGTAAGTTAAAAAACATAAGAAAAGCTTTAAAAGCCATTTATATAACTTTAAACTTTTTTAGCTTCTTTTATGCCAATTTATACCTAAAACTTTCCTCTTTATATGATTTCCCGCACCTTTGTTTCATGATTCTTTTTCGCAGAACGCCTACAGAAGAAGTACAGTCACCCATATCTTTACCCGAAAGCCACCGAAAGAGCAAAATTTGATAGCTACTCCCATGAACCAAGGAAACGACTACTTCTGTTATTCAAAGCACGCATTGCCATGAAAGCTTCAAAAACGGCAGAAGAAAGAACTTAAGAATGGGGATGGCTATGGCCGTGCGAGAGCCAAAAATTCTATTTCCTTCTAGATTTTCCTCATTTCTTTGCAGATTTTCCTTACTAGTTACTTGAATTAGAGATCGTTTTTCAACTTTTGTCGCATGGTAATTATTTACGTCATTTCTTCTTATAATAAGAAATTCTTATTAAATTTTAAGTTGGACTGATGTTTATGTAGGGCGTAAATGTATAATTTAAATAGAAATTAAACAATATTTGAAACAAGACGTAAATAGGTATTATTTCTTGTTTCAAATATAGTGTAAGTCTGATATATGAAATTTTGGAATAATGCTAGAAATGGATTATACAAATCTATCTGTAATTAAAGCAAAGAATAACAAAATAGAAGATGAAAACTGGAAATATTTATAATTTCAATATGAATACTTCTGTTTATAAAACTCAAAATATTTACCTTTAAAGTTTCAAAGGTTAAAAACAAAAGATTAAAATATTAAAACTTTGAATCTTAAAAAATTCCAGTCATATTTTAGTTTCCAGATTTCGGTTTAACATTCGAAACAGTTTTAAACTAAGTGGTTACAATTATCCTCCTAGTTTCAGAATTAGTTCTCCAGCAATTAAAAATGTAGAACATAAAAAAGTCTTGTATGTAAAATGAGCTGTTTAAAACAACAGCGCAACGTGGCAGAAAAAAAAACTGCGTGCGGGAAGAGCCATTTCATATATGAAATGGTGGTACACTAGTAACTGCTGCAATGACCTCGATGTTGAATGCTAGCGTGTATGAGTAGTTTTGCACAAGTGTCGTATGTCATTTGTGGGGTAGAATCCATGCCTGTTACACTCTGTCAATCAGATCAGCAACGGTCCGTGTTGGTTATGGATTACGATGTATCAAGTGCTTGATGGCAGAAATATCGACTGATCGCTCAGTCCAAGATAACATATCATCACGTTGGGTTTTAACAACGGTATGGGGACTGTTGGAAAGTGACCCGTGGAATATTGCTTAGGATTGACGGCACAACTGGTGCAATCACCAGTCTGACGAAACTTTTTTTAATCAAAGTGCGTCATCATAATGAAGAAAATGCTTCTGGTGTCATAGAAAAGGTCCTTAGACCTTAACTTCTTGTATAGGCCAATGGGTCTGTGCTTGATAAATTGGTGGTTCCAAACGCTCACTTTGCCTCCTTCTTATCAACATATGGCCATTACTGGCACCAAGGCAGAAATGGCTATCATCTGAAAACACAATAGATTTAGACTCCTCCCAGTAAGCTCTAGATGGACACCAATGAAGTCACGAATTGGTGGTTTGGAGTTAATGGTATGACCACTCAGAACGGCTGGCTCAAAGCTGTCCCACAAATATTCTTACCTTTCGCTGTGTCTCTCTAGCGCGAACAAAAGCTCGAATTTCTGCGGCAGATGCAGTGCAGTGCGCTACAGAAGTAAGTTGCATGTGTCGGTCTTCCTTTTGAGTGGTGCCACATATGCTGCCGGACCACGGTCTCCTTGATACAGACTCTTTCGTGACACCTGTTGCCAACACTCATACACAGTGAATACATCTATGCCAAGTTCTTTCTGCAATATCGCGAACAGAAATCCATCTTCTTCTAGTCCTAATACTTAGCTTCGTTCAAACTCATGGATTATTTCACTTATACTGCTTTCTTCGTTTCCGTAAAGGTATTCTTGACTCAAATCTCTTTCATAACTCTCGCAATTGTCGGATATTCATAAAAGCGCTACTAGGCCTACATTCTTTCTTCTAGTGTGGCATTTAAATGAATCTGAATCGTAATCTGCACATCTGAATGACTTCGTCTTTCAGATGTGCAAATGCGCCTCCCAAATTTCGTTTATCTAGCACAACTGCGTTTTGGTGTTGGTATTTCATTTTCCATCATCGTATTTCACCGGATTGCTTGCGCACAAGACTTGCAACAAATATTTATCTCAAGAAGCAATTCCTTTTGTTTTGCCAGAACACAAAATCCGTGGTGCGTAAGCGTTAGAATATATTTCCTTTGTGCTTTTTTTATAACAGAGAATAACACAAAGATGATGAATTTAAGGTTAGCGGCTGTACTTAAGAATGCCGCCGCGAAGTATTTTGCCGCGTACATAAAACGCACGTCTTTCAATGTTTAGAACTGTACATAATTTAGGATACCCAAATCTTGAAAATAATTCTTGGGAAACTCAAATCACTATGGCACCACAAATTTTAGTGCGTTTCCCAAGTATCTTGACATGTTTTGATCTGAGTAACATGCCCGCCATTTATAAACAGGGCTTCATTTTCGAACAGCAGCAGGATGTAATTTCATTGCCTCCTCGTGTTCTAAGGTGGCATTCAATGGTTGTATCATCTTTCCATTTTCATAGGATGTGATTATATCTGCGTAATGATAATTATAACAACGCTTCAGTGGTTACTAACATTATTAATTTTGAAACCTAGATCATGGATTTGGGATAATGTATTGTAACATTGATGAAATATACGTAGTCCTTCATTTCAAAACTTATTTGCAAAGAAATTCCTCATAGCTTGAAAATTTGAAAGTTCTTAATGCGGTGTCTTTCAAAACATTTCAGGGTAAACTTATTTTCCAGTTATATAAAGCAAATTGGCAAAAGGATCATAATTAAAGTTACTCTGCTCATTATTTTTAACAGATTTAACAATAAAGCAGAAAGGCAGAAAATTGTATGCATTAAATTACACAAAATCTGGAAAGCATATTTGTACAAAAAAGGAATTTCAGATAGCTATTGTGAAGATAAATGGGAGATGCAAACTAATAATTATGTGAGAAAAGCATAAGACCAGATTAATTTGCATATCATAAGATATACTTTCTGCACACATGTTAACAGTATAAGGAATATTACTTATCCCCGTCCTGACTGCAAAGGTTTTCTGACAAATTTGCAACATATGCCTCACTGACCACATCTTAATTTTTTTATTAAGCGGACGATTAGTCAGTTTATCATCGATTCAATTTTCGTATACAACTTGCTTTACCCTGTACTGGTTATTAGGGAGCTTTTGTATAGGTTGTACATAAATCATTGATTCAAGGCTGTGTCGCAGATTTATTTGGATCATGACAAAATTCTTAGCCCTTTCTCAATGTTTCAGCGCGGTATGAGAACATGTGCAAGAAAACGAATTCAATTCTTTCAAGAAGAATATTCCGGTGATTAAGGTACAAATGGATTTGTATCCGATTATCACTTTAGCTAAGTTGAAATCTGGACATTTTACTGGTTCTAACTATTTTGACTTTTAAAATCCTCTGCGTAACTTACTCAACCTATCTCGGTGCCGCTAAAGAAAACTAAAATAAAGACTAAAATGCTTTTAATCAGAAGAGGAAAGAGGAGGAACTGACTGATTGAACTAACTCAAAATAATATTTAAAACAACGTTTTCTTTCAATCAAAGCAAATTCATACTTAATAAATCTTACCCTGAAAATAAGAAGGAATAAATCTTCACTGGTACTCGGTAGAATAGAATACTATCCCTCTTAAATTCACTTAAACTGCATATTCAATAATTTCTAAAAATAACTAAAGAGCAACAAGTTCAGATTTATTGATTCAAAACCTCATAAGCACCAGAGAAGAAATATTCTAAAACAACCAATCAGTTCCACAAAAGAAAAAATTCAAGCAATAATTTTAACTTTCCTGGCACCTAAAAAAGCATTGCAAATTCTATCTTAAAACACAATCAAATAATCATTCATACGTGTTTAGTACATAATTTAGTATTAGGTCGCGTTGTGAAAACCTAAAAGTATAAACATTTTACAATACCCCAAGCAAGTCTCCATGTTTCTAAAATGCCTTACGGCTCAAACAAATGGAGTAACTAAACAGACCATAATAAGGTAACACACACAAAAAAATTCAAGTTAAAATATAAAAGCAAACACATTTTATTAATGTCTCAAATATTCTGATAACTAGATAATAATAGATAGCTGCAGACTATCCTTACATACAACAGTAAATAATATTCCACATTATTTCTTTCAAGTCCTTTATCAGGAACATGTTTCAAATTTAATAAAATGAACTATTATTATGATTATTTTATACATAAACATACTTTTTTATAAATAGATCTCACGTAAGCTAATATAGAAATTACAATTAAAGGAATTTCATATTTTATAGACAGTAATTTTAAATTCTAAATAAGGCACAAAGAATCCTTTTCCCTTTTTAATTTTCAAATAAATTTTTCTCTTTCTCCCAATTAAGCAAGATTAGTTTAAATTACACTACTTCAAAAGACATAAAATAAAGAGAGAGACAAAATAATTTTAAAAATTTCACTCACAGATGGAAAACAAACTTTCCGAATTTAAGATTATTTTTCTGTCAAAAACACCTTCGGAGCGTCCAATTATTATCAGGAACACAATGTAAAATTCTTGTATCTGTAACTTTATCAATTCGTGAACTGCCGGGGCTGGATACCAAGAACCAACCCTTCTATCAGGAAAGCTTAAGCATCTGAAAACTTCTTTAAATCATAAACTGCTTGAGCTGAGTACCAAGAACCAAAACTTCTATCAGGAAAGCATCTGAAAACTTCCTTAAATCTTGAACTGCCGGAGCTGGATACCAAGAACCAACCCTTCAATCCGGAAAGCTTAAGAATGATTATTTATAATGCTCAGAGAACAATAATGAAGAAGAAGCAATGCTATATTTTTGTGCAGAGCTTTTGTCTTCACGCAACGAAAATTCTCATTCTCATCAGTCAAAGGCCGGGAGAAACGCTGCCCAAATCACAGGCGCAGGCCGCCCGCAGCAGGGCAAGCCCGCAACGGAGCAAACGCCCCACGATCTCTTTAAATTAACTTCTCCACTCAAAACCACGATTCCTTCTCTCTTCAATACCCTTACAAGATCCGAAGAAAACTCGGTTTCTACACGCACTCACAATTATAGGTCCAAACGTTACACATAAAATTAACTTTCACCAACTCGAGACTTTCGCCATTATTTAATTGAACAACTTCACCCCCTCAAACGAATCAAAACAGTCGTTGTCCGCAGTTGTTTGTTGAACAGCTGCACAGTGACTCATCTACAGCGTGAGACTAAAAATTCAACCCTCCTGCTAATAAGCGGAAAAATCTAAGGAGAACAACAAAACTGCCCTTTCAAGATCAAATTTTACAACCTCTCCTTTCTTCGGAAAAAAAATTATTTATATAAGCATAGTAACATTCACAAAGCGAGAGAGCAAGTGAAAACGAGAAAACCAATTTACGACTTCCTTTACTGCCCAATAACAAAAAAAACCCCAACGAAAACATGCGAATCAACACCATACTACCATTATTTTAAAAGCTATTTACACAGATGTCATTTCCGTTCAAAGACATGACATAAATACACTTCAAATTCCTGACACAACACAATAACAGATACTAAAAAGCATGTGGTTTTCTATAGATCAGATTCAATTATTATCCTGTAGAGACATTACTTTGTTTCGAACCACGAGACATGAAAAATGAGCAATGCCCTCGCCGAGACTCGAACCTCGGAACTTTCGAATACGCGCCGAGTGTACTGACCATTACAGCATGAAGACAGGCTAAAAAGGCGGGAGAAATACCTTATTATGCTTTCCCTTTTAAGGGCGACTGAGGATTTGGGGACCCAATCGCCAAATCCTGGTGGTGGAGAATCATCCATCATCCACCACCTTTTTTTAGTTCGGGCGCCACTTTAGAGACATTAGATTATTTTTTAAGCAGAAGATGGAGCAATGCTCTCGCTCGGACTCGAATATCGGACCTCTCGAATATGCGTCGAGTGTGCTGACCATTACACCACGAAGGCATGCTAAGAAGGTGGAAGAAATATGTTTGTGATAAAAATGTCCCTCACATGTTAGCAAAATATTCCATGGATGAATACTTCCATTCTACAAATATCAGTATAAAATAAGTCCGTGTCCTGGTTATCATAAGCGCTAACGGCTGTGTTTCATCTTACGTGAATAATAAAGAGTAGATTTTGCCATTGCATTACCAAGCTTGATAGAATGCATACAAATTCCTTGATACTATATGTACACTACTGGAGTACTATTCATTATGTAGCAACTTCATAAGCGATGAATGAGGCGATACACTTTCGAACACAAGTTCCTCAAACTTTCGAAAACAAGTTTTCATAGTGAATCGTAACTTCCTGACGGTTTATAATTGAATTGATCCTTTATTGTAGAGTTCGTAAATCCTTACCGACGTTAGAGTTAGTAGAATACAACTGCAGCATTCTCCTTTTATTTTTGTAGAGAACTCATGTTTTGGCAAATTCGTTAAACTTTGAGCTGATAAAAATAGCATTCAATAAAATTCAAAATAGCTAACTACGTTAGCTTTAAGCATAGATCTCAACTGCACATTATGGCATTTCGGTAAATGAATAAATTGAAACGTACAGGTTATGGACAAGCATGTAATAGTTATTTGGCTAAAGGAAAGATGGGCTTTCATTGAGGACATTTTAACAGAAACTCCGGCATTCGTGTTTCACTTGCAGATAGTCACGAAAGCTCCCTTGCAGCTAGACAAACTTTCGCATGATACATACCAAATCACAACTCAAATGTGCTAGACGTATTTTTATGCCAGCAAGTATTGGGCATATATAACATTGCTTTTAATACTTGTAGTATCTAATTTATTTAGGGAGTCACCTTCAACACCACACACATGCAGAATCATGAAAGCTCCCTCACAGCTAGCCAGCCTTTCGCATGAATATGGACCATTTATTAAATGAATTTGACATTAATTTTTTGCGGAGCTAAACACGCTTGGCATTTCTGTTCTGACTGTTTTCTTTAAGCTTGCAAAATAGCATTTAACACTTTTGCAAGTTATTTACTGTTTTATTTCATGTATGAAATATATTTTGTCGCATATTCTTTGAATAATTATTGCACTATAAATATGGTGCTATTTATCTGACTAGTTAAAGCTACAGACTACTTTGAATAAAATGATTTTAATTGAGACCTCCATACGTATGCTAATTTTATATTCAATTAATTCTGTATTAATTTTGGTTTCAATTTATTTTACATTGCTTTCAATTTTGTTAAATTAGATTTGTTAAAAACTAGAAAATGCGTAATAATAGAAAATGCGAATAGCATAATGCAATAATAAAATGCGTAATAATAAAACAATGTGAAATTCACAGCGAAAAATATCAAGTTATATAGTTTGACTTGTTTGATTACCATAAACTGATATCAAACTCCTGAAATAATGGTAGAGAATTATCGCTTGGTCTGAAATTAATTACAGAGCCTTAAGAAGGTTTTAAAACGAAATGTTTTACTAAACCAAAACTTGAATATAAAGGCACTTCTCGTGCTCAGATAAGCCACTACAACTGGTGGTCACGAAGCTTAGAATAACAGTAAGGTTCAAGATGAAGTCTAGTAGCCAAAGGCTACACAATTGATTTAACGCGAAGTTGGCTCACACTTCTCACAGACGTAATAACTTAAATGTCGGCAACTAGGATACAAAACTGAAGAACTAAGTATTACCAGAGCTAGCTAAACTTAGTAATATGTGCTCGAGAGGAAGAAACGCACTCTGTCTCCCAATCCAAAAACCTCAGTTGAAATACTCTGAAACTAAATTTGCATTCTGGTAGAGAAACAGAAGGAAGAAGTGGTAGTAAAAATCTAAATCATAATAACTAGTTAGAATAACACAACATAACATTACAACTTTAAAATTCTTAAATTCTTATTCTGCCGTAATTTTAAAACATAAAATGAAGTTATTAGATTCGATAACATTTTCATGCGAAGTAGATATAAAATAAATGTAATAAAATCATTTTCGGCAACCAACGTTTTTAAAATCGTTTAGTTTAAATTCCTAACTTTCGTTTACACATCCCTCTGGTAAAATAATCAAATTAACCTAGCAATAAAACTGAGTAAATTTAGGACGCATTACTGCGATTAAAAGTCTCAGTAAGTTTTAGTCTTAACAAAAATGGTAAATTCCATATCGAAAAGGATTAAGTCGTAATCTCTTTGCCCATGTGCTAATCTTTCATGTTTTATAAGGAAAAAGGATTTTGATCAATGCTTTTTCGAAGTAATATGTTTTGACACAGCCTGAGAACCATTATGATGGCAGTCATTTAGTAGGATATGCCCAAATATAAAACAGAGAAAGTGAAAATAATTTATGTTTCAAATAGTTAAAAATAAAACTGGAGGAGAGAAATATACTAATAGTTTAAAATAACAGACGCGTGCCTTATAAAATGAAAATTTTAAATCACGTGAGATAAATAACCAGGAATTGTGGCATTGCATTCTAAGTGCCTTGAAAAACATCTAGTAATCCTGAATGGAAACAGGGCACTTACTCAAGCTATGTGCGTGTATGCATGGAACAGACAATTCAAATATGAAAGGTTAACTTTACCCGTTATTTCTCACAGCGTACAAGCACTCCCACACTTCGGGATACAGAGACCAACACTTTTTGTCTAAAATGTAGAAAATAAGAAATATTCACTTAATACCTAACTTGACTAAATGAGAACTTAACTTAAATGCTTTACTTAACCTATTAACGCGAAGATTGGCCTCTTGACACTACGTATGTAGTGGGCTAAATGCAAATACGTCTAGTATTAGCAATGCTAAATGCAAATACGTCCAATACGTCTAGTATATCAGCATAAACTAAGCTCTGGCCTAAAGGTAGATACGAACTGACTGAAACGCGCGCACGTAGCAAGGCAGCAGGAAGGCTGTTCTTTCTATCTTGGCTAGAAGCCACTTCTGAAATACCTTTTACAGTTTACAAACTCATTAACATAAAAAATCGTACTTGTGCTTATTCAAGCAGGAAATGAAAAATAAGAGGGGATAGCAAAATTTTATATACAGTATTGCTAATGCTTTACAAGAGCTCAATTTTTTCTTCTATTGGTAATCACAGGAATTAAAATCATGTCTAAATTAGTAGGCGTGCATAGGAGTTAACTGAAGTTCCATACGGAAATGTGCTGTTGTTGATTTCACTCATTAAACTCAAAAACTACTTGAAATTCGAAAAAAGGATTGCTGTTGATAATTTATCGCGACAAAATCAGGATTTAACTGAAATGAGATGCATAGCTGCAACAAAATCTGAAGTAAAATCAATTAAAATAGCTATTGACCTCTACGCTTGTCATAAACTGAAATGTAAATTAAACGTCTTCTGATATACGCAGAAACGTGAGCAAAAGTTATAAGTTCACTAATGTTATTCATTCACACGAAAACGTGGTGTTAGAAATGGTAAAGCAGCCAATTTGCATCTACGAGTTTGGTGCAAATTCAAGCAAATATAGAGAAGCTCATTATAAAACCGTTTAGCTGGCTTAAAATCTCCCAGTATTGCTCTGATGAATTTTTAAGCTTGGGTTTTGATGCCAAAGTACACAATAGAGGTCTCTGTCAAAGAGGAGAGGTGCATTTGTTGAAACCCCTAAGGAAACCTGGTCTGTATTCAGTTACGGATGAAGAAAATGTACATTTTTTAAGGATAAAGCAATTTAGAAATGAAGCTCTAGGTAGAAAAGAACATTAAATCTTCGATCTGGTATTCGCCAAGGACATATGCTTTATTTACAAACATAGTTTGCTAGAGTCCTTAGGTTTGTTAAAACAGGAAACCTGAAAATAAGCAGCGCCCTTGTAGGGATTCGAATTCCAGACCTCCTCACTGGCAGTCGAACGTGCTTCCTAGTTACACCATGAAGGCACACGGTAAGGAGGAAATCTTACGTTCTCTCCTACTTAAGGGCCGATTGGACATAGAGAGGAATGATGGAACCTTAATGGACAGACCCAATCGGCTACCCTCGTGGTGACGAATTATCGTCCTCTACATTTGCTCGCCACTGCAATAGTTTTCGTTAGTTTCCTGGAGGCAGGAAACGTAAAATACCTGCAGCGCCCTCTCCGAGATTCAAATTCCGCATCTCCCGATTGCCAACTAGACGAACTTCCAATTCCACCTCGAAGGCAAATGGAAAGGAAGGAGAAATTGCCTTTCAACTTGTTGAATGTAATCTACTAGGTTCATTTTTAAAGTAGAATGTTTCAAACAAATCTAGATATCCGAATAACTGGAACTAAAACCGATTAGAATATTCACAACATTCCTAGCACGCATACTCTAAATACGATTTGGTTAATTTATTTGATTATGGCAAAGTACTCGAGGGCTATCTTCCTAAGGGCAGAGATGCCTTCGGGGAGGACTTTCTAAAGGAAAAGCTCGTGTACACCTTACGCATGGGCAAAATCACATAAACGTCCAACCCGCTCACTCGGATTCGAGCCCCGGTCCGAACTACCAATGTTCAGCGACTTTACCGCTTGGCTGCTACTGGGCTTATTACAAATACGTATTTCGTATGCCAAAAAAAAGGGAAAATATTCTGTTATCGCATTATATTGTGATATCAGACAGATAAAAATGACGTCTCTTTTTGCTGAAAATGAAATTCTTGGCAAAATTAAACAAAGAACTTAGATTTTATCTGTTTAAACATGCAACTTTTTTCTGTATCAACTAAAATAAAATAAATGTTACCTACGTCATCCCATAAAACTGAACACATTTATTTTTTATTTGTTTAAACCTGTAATTTCCTTTTGCCTGAAATGAAATAAAATAATTTCCACCTACGTCTTCCTTAGAACCGAGCATATTATCTTGTTCTACTTTTATGATGCAAAAACTATTTTAATTGGTTACTTTTAATTTGCTCAAAGTAAAATGTGCAGTCCTTTTCTCTTCACATTAATGTAAGCAACTAAAATTCCAATAAGTATTTTTTGACATAAAATGCTAAAATAATAAAATTAATACATAATATAAATTTTTGCCTTTACAATGTCTAATAAATGTATGCTTTTAAAAATGAATCACTTTTGACAAATTTAAAGCCAGTAGAACTTTAAAAAGAAAATATATATGTGTATTAAAACTTTTAGATTTTATAATACGCCGAAAGGGGCGTTTTCACACGGGTGATTCAAAACGGGTTTGGAAACTTGATACAGACATTCAGTCATTCGTCATTCGCCGCAAAATACCGTTAGAGATTGAAACGTCTTTGCTTTGCTACGCTACCAACATAATACCAGGAAAAAATATAAAGAAACCTCGAGCATAAAATATTTCTACTTAAAGATGCTCCCGATGTTAATGTTAATGGAACGCTTTGAAATCGTCGAGTTTGTTACTAAAAAATTCTTTAACATTTTACAAAGTATGAAACAGATAATAAAACAAATTCCAAATTTGGGCTTCTAGATGCCCTTATTCGAGTGGAGGACTACGTTATTCCAAATTTGATGTCTCTAGGTACCGTTGTTTTTTTTACAATGCGAGAAACATACATACATTCATGCAGATTCTTCATTATTTAATTTTTTAATGTAATTCAGGGCTCTAATATTCGGTGGCAACAATTTGATAAGTGAAACGACGTTTTATAATGAACCAACGCAAAATGCCAAAACGAAATTAGCAGCCCTTCTGGGCTAAAAAATGCTAAAACATTTAGCAATACGCTTTGTTTACAGAAAGAAGATCAAATCCGTAAGATCGGACTTCGGTTGGCTGGGATTCAAATAAATATTTCTGCTTACGAAAGAAAGAGAAAACACGGGTTCCATTCATTCTTATGTCTGTTTAATACATTAGTAAATCTGCAGATTAGTAAATTGTAAACTCTGCTGTTCGGAAAAGAAGTTGAGTACAACAAGCTCTAAAGTACCGAACAACTAATCACCTCATTCTAAGTATCGTAGTGCCTTCAATCTGCATGAAAATTTTAATATCATTAAAAGATTAAATTATCGCATACAAAAGCTTCTTATAATCGGGTTTGGCTGTACTTGGTCAGAAGAATATGAAAGACTATATATCAGATACTTTAAATCGCCGTTTAAATTCCAACGTGTGCTAATTCATGTGTTTCACAGAATATCCGCACAGTTTTCGTTCTCCACCCCAACGATCTTTTTAAATGCTTGAAGATCACGGAATTAATTAATTTAGCGATGCTGTATGGGCATTTCAAAGTTAGTAAATTCGTCATGTATAAAGTTTCATTTCGCCCTTCAGGTTCAGGTGAGAACAGGCTGGAAACTATTCAAGCACGGATTTTTCATTACATTTCTTCTGTCGATACGAGATGGTTAGAAGGATGGCTTGAAGCGCATCTGGGAAACACTGTCTTTGTGAAGATGTGTATTGCTGCAAGTTAAATTTACATTTTCCTCTAGGACATTTAATTATTTATCGTTCGCCTGAATTAAAAGAACTTCGCAGTGGCTGTGTAAATTCTGGTTCAAACAGGACTAAATTGTGGTTCTTTGAAGCATTGTTTTCACGCGTTATAAAAGTAAGACTTTAATGTAAACAAAAAGTACACCAACGTGAAACTGACTTTTGATTATTAAAAATTCTGAATAAAACTCAAATTTTGTTTTAAATTCTGCACTAATCTGCGTTTTAATTTTATTTAAAAATTTATGCCAATCTAAGCTACTTTTGTCTAATTTTACAAGCAATAATTTTATGTTCGAGATGTAATTATAATGTGAATTAGATACCACATTTTTCTTTAGTTTGACAATTAATAATTTCATTTTTTAAATTTCAGTATGTGATAAAACTTTCAAACTGTGTTGCATTCTCTAACTTTCAAAGTGGTAAACAAAACACGAATTATTTTATTTTGGAAGTTTATTGTGACGATCGTATTTTCAGAGCAAATATGATAAGAGGCAGCAAAAGAATAAGATTCATTAGCAGAGAACTTTAAAAAAACTCTACGAATGTTGCATTACTGATACACATAACGAATAATGCATTACGAATGGTTAAGTTAGGTTAGGTTATTCAATTATGGCAAAGCACGCGAGGGCTATCTGCCTAAAGGGAGCGATGCCTTCGTGGAGGACCTTTCTAAGGGAAACTGGCTCGTATACACGTTACACTTGGGGAAAACCGCGAAAAATCCCATGCAGCCAGCCCGTTCGCGGGATTCGAACCTTGGGCCGAACTACCAGTGTACAGCGTCTTTACCTCTCGGCCGCTGGTGGGCCTGCATTTACAAATGTATACTATGAATTGTAATTTACAATAGTAAAAAATAAAAATGTAACTGGTTATCCAGTTTGTAACTATAGGAAAAATTCATAGCTAGCTGTTATCTCCTAAGATTAGTTGGGTGTGAAGAATTAGACTATTATCTTTTATTCCAAACCTAAGGTTAATCTTAATAAGTTATCAATATTTTAAAATAATTTATATTCAATATATATATGTATTCAATTTTTCTGTGAAGTGTGTTTTTCCTTCATATTGGTTTAATTTTTGGAAAACAATACCCAGGGGTAAGAATAAAGAGATGGATCTGTTTTGGGAAACTGCATTATTTCTTCACTGTTATGAAAAGCTTCTTCGGTTGCCTGATTTTTGTTTACAACTAGTCAGATTATTTCGCAATGTAATACAAAAAATGTGGAATTCACAAACAATGATTACTAATTAATCTGAATAAAAAAAGGTTTCAAACATCGCTATATAAAATAAGAAGAATCAAACTAAACCTTTTTACTCATAAACATTTCTAAATGTAAAGCAAGATCATAAAAAAATTTATTTTAAGATTCAAAACGTTTCATTAAAATGCTGTGATTTAAAAACTGTTTTACAACTTTTAAAACAATATAACGACTTTTACAAATGACTTCTAGGCAAATACGTTTCTTGAATGTTTCTGAATTCTGTCAGGAGGTTCTACACTATTTTTATGAAAAATGCAACACCATGAAGTAATTGGCGACATACCCGAGGAATAAGCAGGCCATGGAAAAAGCGAACCTACAGCAGGCGGCATGCATCGAAGAATGGAGAGGATCTCTGGCTCCACAACTTCCCCTATATAACGATCATCATTAAGGTTGCCCGCAGTCTGCACTACATGAGATCGTCAATTATATCCAGTAGCTTCACACACAATTATACGAGGCTTATGTGTGGTATAACGCTGGATAACACATTGTGGGAGAAGAAATTCCTCTCTGTAACGTCTGACTCATATTTTTCCATCATTGTACTCCCGTTTGTAACGAGATTCATCGGGGAAAGTAAATTATTTCCATAGGACAAGCCACGCATTATGTTGCCGTATTCATTGAATTCGGAGATGTCAGTAATTCATCAACAGAGGAAACCCTTGCACGCAGTTCATGCTGCAGCAGAAGGCGATGAGCGATGGAGCTAGATAACACAGCACCTATAGCCGTGTTGTAACGTTTTATGCTAACACACATGAGGACGTTGCACGATCCGTCATAGCCATACGGATGAAGTGTCTGTCTTCACATGCCGCTGTATATCTTGCCCCGCAGCTAGGGTTTCCGTCCATTTCTTTTACAGCTAGGATTCCTGTTCCTATCTAGAGAGTTTGGAAGAAATGGTTAGAGATCCCACAGCCAGGATCTCTGTCAATTTCTTCCAAACACGCATCGTATTATGGCTTCCGGCGTGCGGGCTGCTGTTGCTTAATACGGAAGTCCAACCTCTCGTATACCGAAGATGCGGCCTCGTTAGAACTCCCTTAGTTATTCGTATGGAAACCTCCACTGTTGACGAGACATACTTTCCTCTAATTAAACTTTCATCGCAGAGAGTAAACAGATTTCAGCGCAACTCAACAGTCCTTTACATACATGGAACAAGCAGCCGGTTCTCATTCCACGGATGCTCAGTAGCTTTGTAACGCTGTTCATTTGCATATCTTACCTCACTTTATATTTCTTATAATTTTGGTTGAATTTTCACAATTCCTTTGTGGTTTTGCAATTTTCACAAACATTAGTGTATACAGCTGGCGCTCAAAATAAGATGAACAGTCGGCCCCTTTCTTCGGGCTTACAACAAATCCTCCACTTGGGCTTAAAAATAAGAAATAAGAACTAACTATCACTAACTAAGAAACCTAGCCAAAACTAACACAAATCTAACGCGCAACTCAAACGTAGCACCCTTTAATTTTAAACTAGCCGGCAACTATCAAACGGCGCATATTATACAGTCGAGCTTCTAAAGAGACTTAGCTCGAAAACAAACACTCGCTACTCAGGATTCCTAGCTCTCTCTATCGAAGTAAGTTGAACTTTCTTTTAATACTACTTGTTATTCTTTTGCATTCAACGCGATTCTAAAAGCTCATTCTGGCAGGAAGTTGTAAGCTGAAACGGGAAGAGATAGGAATGAACAATTAAATTAAAATTTATGTTCTAAAATTAAAAGATATTTTACAACTGTGTAAAATATTAATACTCTGTGTATCAGATTCTCCCCTAATGAATTAATAAAATGAGGACTGGAAGTTCTGAATGTGTTGGTCATTTCAAGTTTTTATTACCTAATCGCGAGGTTGTTGGAAAATATGTGCTTTGAATTTTGTTTATGAAAGTGAAAATACTTTGTGTTTTAATTACATAACCTTTATTTAAATAAACTGTGATAAACAATAAAATAAATTTATCTCACTTTTCATTTCACTAAATATGTATTATTTCCCAAAAGAAAATACAATTATCTGCCCATGGTCAAATATTTGAATAGCCTGCAGTCAAAATAGTGCAAACTATTTAGAGTTCTGCTGCATTTTCAAAAGTGAACCATGTAGTCAACGCAATTTCATACTAAGGTTAGCTGATTACTTTCGGACGTTTTTCAAAACCATTTAAATGAATCTTCTTTTAAAACTTTTGAATCGCTTTGATTAAAAACTGGTGAAAAGCTTTTAAAACATTTTTACATTATTGTTTTCAAAACTATTACATTTTTGAGTTAAAATCCGTAAAAGGGAATATTTTCAAACCCTTCTCAGTTTTTGCCATTGATTTTGTTCCATAATATTCCTTTCTTGCAACTCTTTTTGAGATTCTGAAGTCAGACGATTTGTCGGCTGATAATTAGAAATTGTATTACTAATAACTAAATGCGGACAAGAGGTTTTTGCTAAAATTTCGTGTTTGAGTGAAACAAAAATCTAGAGATATTCTCCCATTAATTCAATTTGAATGAAAATCTTAGATCTGGCCTCCCAAACGAAAATAGAATATATTCTTACAAAGTTTCATAAGAATCAATGAAATGTTATTTAGTTACCACTTTTGAAATACTATTTACGTTTTCATGAATATATAAAACTCATGAAATTATATTAGAAATTATGAAAAAAAGGATAACAAAGTTTCATTGGATTAAAGGACATTATGGTTATCGAGGAAATGAAATTGTGGATGAGACTGCTAAATTAGCTACCAAGAAAGATTTAATTGACGAAACTTTTCCTACATATTATGAATCTTTTAAGAATGTACTGAAAAAGAAACTTTTGTAAGATTGGCAAAGACTTTGAGACAATGAAACAAAAGGTAGACATACTTAAAGAAAGTTGAGGACAAGAAGATGCAACGGAAATGGTTAATTAAATCAATTCTTGACTAATCATGCTCATGTTCCGGCATATTATATAGGTTTTCGATCAAGATCAAAACATGTAAATGTGGTGTCATCGAAGCTGATGTAGATCATGTTTTATTATGTGAACAATTTAAACATTTATGTCTAAAGTTTTTGCCGATATTGCAAAACACTTCCGACTTGGTAAAAATTTACCAAAATGAAAAGCTTAAAACAGAACTTATCAAAATAATGAAAACAATAACTTTTAAGGAAGGTGGAATTTTTGTATAGTCTTTGTTGTAAAAAATATAAATGAAATGTACAAGTGATCAAACGATTAATCAATTAAAATATTGTAAACTATATATTTATGTTTAATATTATAAAATTGTTATAAGAAATTTGTTATATTATATTATAAATACAGGTTGTAAATGTTTTAGCTTTATAATTATTATCCTAAAAAATGGATTGTTATTATTTAGTTATGATTTTGTGTATTGAAGTTATGTTATATTATCAAGTAGATAACTGTAATTTTTGTCAAGAAGATACTGCAAATTATTTTTGGTTTTAATAACGATATCTGTTGCTTGGGGCAACAGATCTTTCACTGAGGAACGAGTACGATATGGTGGTTAAAATTAGAAGTAGAAATTCCAGTAAACCCTGTATTTGCCGATAAGGTTGCAGGAATGATGATCAGTCTTACGTTATCATGCATGACTTTTTCCTTCTTTTCACAAAAAATATTAAGTTGTTCGTTTTCAAAAGTCAATCAGCTATCAGCATAGAATCTCTCATCTTCAACAATCATTTGTAATTTGGAGAACTAATTTTTCTTTTACATGGTAATACCCAAATCATCCGAAGTGATTGGATGTTTTATATCATGTGATAAAGCAGAAAAATTGTTCTAAAGACATTTTCTCCCGAGATGTTTTCAATGTACTATATGACTTTAACAAGCATACGTCTATGCATTCGCGATAAAGATCAACGATAGACAGTGCATTAGGAACATCCTACCGCTAACATAAGTTGAACTATCATTGGCAATTTAACGTTTTTCAGAAACATTCAGTCACATAACTGTGTTAGATTTTATAATCAGTCAAACGCTCTGTTATCGGACACTTAGAGAGACCAAGGCATTTTTCGTTTATCTAAAGTTTCCACTAAATAGAAGAAGACTGGTTTGTTATTTCAAGGGTAAGAGGATTCATATATTGTCAGTTACTGAGAAGTATTCGTCATTCCGTTAATAGGTATTTACAAGTGAAAGACTACTGACTTAAATTCGATTGCAAGTAACTCTCGTTTCCTTAATGGTATGGCAAGAACCACTTCCGCGGAGTTCTCTAGTTAATTCTATTTTGTGGCAAATAGTTAACTGTGTTTTGTAGTAACAGTGTTTACAGTGTAGATTTGTAGTAAGTGTGGTATGTTTTGTCGTAAGAAAACTTTTCATTTTTACTTTTGCTTTCAAGTATAGTACTGTAGTTTTATATTACAGTACTATACTTGAAACAGTAGTATATAATATGCTATACTTGTAACAGTAGTATCTTTAATAAAACTTGGTGTATAGTACATACACTAAGTATAGTACTGTACTGTAACACTGCAGGTTACCTTAGAATAAGCTGTGGAGTTGTAGAGCCATTATTTCGGAAGCAGCAGACGTGAAAAATGGACAATGGCCTAACCGGGACTCGAACCACGGAGCTCTCGAATCGCCTCGAGTGTGCTGACCACTACACCACGAAGGCATGTCAAGAAGGCGGGAGAAATACCTTATGTACTCTCCCTTTTAAAGCTCAGTTGGGGTTTTGGAGACCTAGTCGCCAAATCCTGGTGGTGGAGAATCATCATCTACCACCCTTTTTAGTTCGGGCGCCAGCAACGCCCTCGACAGGACTCGAACCACGGACCTCTCGAATACAAATCCAGTGTGCTGACTACTACACCGCAAAGACATGTCAAGAAGGCGGGAGAAATACCTTATAGAATGTCTTAGGGCACTCAATGCATTTGTCAGATATTAGCTGAAATTTGCATATCCCGATCAACTAGCGGCAACCACCAAAAGTAAAATACCCTGAAGATTCAGCTGTGGCAGATCAGATTAAAGTAGAAGTAGAGCAGTCTACATAGGCTAAAAGCAGGCCACAGAGGTAAAACAATATGCCTGTGCACGTACTAAAATAAATAAACTTTCTTTTGCTCTTTTAAATATCTTTAATAAAACTGGTTTCAACAATAAAAAGCTGCGTTACTTTACTTCGAAATGTAATTTTACTCCGGCAACGTTACACTGAGCATTCAGATAATCACAAGTGTTTGAGAATTAAAGCCATGAATTAACAGTAAAATTATGTCCAAGTATTTAACATATTAGTTAATTTACATTTGCAATATGTATTTACAATAGGAAGCTTTTATAATAGCACTTTACACTAAAAATAAGTTACAGTAGCTCCTCCATCGATGGCATTTCAGTTTAGCAAAGATTCCCCATTAAAAGACTGCTCCTGAATCTCCAAACCTATGAAGTAGGAGATCTATGAATTTCCATTTAGCACACATGCCTCGAGAACAAATCAAATGTCTCTTCCTTAAATGTTTGCTAACGAAAGATTAGAGTACATATATAAACAGCTACAAATAACGGTAATATAATAGTTCATAATTTGCATGATAGTTTGTTTTCCTATCCCTTTCCCTCCTATTTTACTAATTTTTGACACCATATGTGTCTTTTACTAATACGAAAATATCCTCTAAAACGTAAGAAAAATATGCCATAAATTAGCTGAAGGACTGCGACTTCCTCTTTCAAAATACGCAACTTCCGGTTGTTTTGTCATTTTCATCTCTCATTAAAAAACTAATAGTTTCCTTTTAGCTTATATCGAGTTGAAAAAGAAAACAAACTTGAAAAACCAAGATTTCGAATATTTTGTTAAAGGAAAAGATGAAAGAGCATCTTCTCGCCAAAATTCCTTCTTTCAGCATATCCACTTACTTAATAGGCGTCCATTTTTTGTATTAATCACTAAAACCAAAATTTAGTATGATGGTAAAAAGTTACCTTCAACTTGAAGTACATCCCGTTTAACAAATTTCCTCATAAATCACATTACCTAACGCAATTTCGAAACTTTTCACTCAAGCGAGAGATCTGCTTTATGAAACAACTTAGTATTCCCAAGATTTCAGTAACGGACTTGAACTCAGACTAATATTTAATCCCAGTTCTTGAAAATAATTGAAATTCTGGTAATTTATCTTCGCAGTTTTATTAAATTTTCTTACTTACGAGAACTCTGAAAGAGAGCGATAACAGAGTAAACTCTAGATACGGAATGGAACTGTAATTAAGGACGACGTCGTCTAACCAAAAAAGGCTTAATCAAGTTCTCTTTCAGCATTTCTCGCAGAATTCCAGGGAATTTCGCTCTTTCAAATGAGATCGAAAGAATACAGTCGAATTGCGTCACATTTATTTACACGAATGTCGACGTTTTGAGGTACTTGTGATTGAGTTCAAGTTTCCGAGTGATTTAGTCTAATTAGCACGGTTTCCAGAAGAAAACATGCACTTTCAAAATAAGTTAATTGCTTAGTGGAATTATAACAAAACGGAACTGCTATAATGTGTTGCATTGCTTAGAAAAAAAATATTAATACTCTATACATTTGATATACTTCATACATTTGATGCATCTTTATGCATTATAAATATATATATATATATATATTAAATTAATGACACACACACACACATATATATATATATATATATAATAAAATTAATTTAAAGAAAGCATGAAACCCTTCAAACACACACACACACATATATATATATATATATATATATATTAAATTAATGACACACATATATATATATAAAACTAATTTCGGTGAATCACCATCTTTATTTTTATGCATATCAGAATCATTTTTTATAGATAATAAACTTTTTGATCATAAGGAATCACAATAACTTTTATATGCACAGGTAAAAGATACGACGTCATTTTAAGCAAGTAAGCATAGCAGCGTGGATGTTTGCAGGAGCTTCTTCCCAGGAGGAAAAGCATAAGCGAAAGTGTCGTAGCAATTCAGAGGAATAAGGAACTTTTAACTCAGTTCGAGTTACGAACGTTTTAATTTACAATTATCTAGTGATTGCGGAAGAGGTTGTAGAATAATTAGGTATTTTTGGAGGCATAAGACATGAAAAATGAACAACGCCTTCGCAGGGAATCGAACCACGAACCTCTCGGTTACTAGTCAACCACTACACTACGAAGGCATACAAAGAAGGCGGGAGAAATATTTTATATACTCCTACTTTTAAAGGACGATTGGGTTTTGGGGGACCGAATCGCCAAATCATGGTGGTGGAGAATCATCATCCACCACATTTTAGTTCGGGCTCCAGTTGTAGAGTCATTAGGTATTTTTGGAGGCAGAAGAAATGCGCAACGCCTTCGCCGAGAATCGAACCACGGAGCTCTCGGTTACGCGTCGAGCGTGCTGACCACTACACCACGGAGGCATGCGAAGAAGGCGGGAGAAATACCTTATAAGGTATCTGTATTAAGCTTTACGTAGGATGCCATGATTAATTTGAATGGCGCAGTTTACACTTATAGCTCTATTTTTAAGATAAGGACAAGAAGTCCCCAAATTAAATAAAAAATAAAAGAGGTTATAGCCAATTAAAATTAGAAGTTTGCTTTCATTTCTTTATTTTACATATACATATATATATCAATTAGAGTAATAAATTTTATTAAGAAATCTGATAGCAGCGAATAATTTCGCTTCCATATTTAAAAATACATAGTTCAACCTAATAAAACAGATGTAGATTAAGTAAAAATAAATTTTTCAGATCTAGAGGAAGAGCTTTGTTTCCTGTTTCTTAATTCAGCCTCTGACACTTTCTATTCTGTCTTATCATCCATAAGTTATCCATGCCTCGCCTTTTAGTTTTGATATAATGTCGATATTATTTTCCCTTAGTGTTGGAGCATAATAATAATTAAGTTAATAATTATTTCCAAATTTTACATGAATTCATATTAGGCAAAAATAAAAAGCTCATACTCAAGAATCTGATGCGACAGTTAAATGGTTGTTTTGAAATAATCGACAAAACACTTACAAAATTCTAATATGCTGTGATGTCAATTTTGAGTTAAAATTTTTAAAAAATTATTCTTTGCATATATATAAAATATATCTTTTATTTAGAATTCGCATTAAATAAATTTGTGGCTACTACAGTTAATGATGCAACAGTAGTCAAAGTATTTACATAGAAACTGAATGGCTAAAATCATAATACTATATTACGTATATAAAAAATCGAACTTTTCTAATAATAAGTATATATATGTATGATTCTTAATAGAAGAGATTGGCAAATAATGTTTTCAAAAAGTCGACTATTAGTATAAATATTAAAAAATCTGATGCGGCATGCATTTGACCTGCCGACCAGTGCACGTTTTAAATAGCAACACTTTTAAAGTAAAATATAATTTCCGATTGTTCATTTGTAAACAAATTGTATTTTGTTGTTCATATATATAGAAAGGATTTTAATACAAAATTTTAATTATATTTTATTAGATATAACTGGCCATATGTAAAAACTGGTTTTTCTAAATTTATGTCAACAACAACGAATATTTGCACTTTATGTCTTTTTTTTAAAATTGGATTTTAATGGGCAGTTGAATAACATGTAGTTTATTTGGTATTTAATAAAAGAAAATTAAGTGATGGTGTATATTTAAAATAAACACTTTGAATACTATAATTTAGTTTTCTTCTATATAGTCTTCTATATAATATTTCTTCTTCAGTTTTCTTCTTATTTCTAGAGTATCAAAAAACCAAATTCATTTTGATCTGCAGGTTATGCTCGTGATATTTAGGTATTAGTAAACAATCGCTATTTCTATATTATACCTGAATAGTGAATATCATACCTTCCGGAATCAATAACATGTAAAGCAAGCCCTCATACGTGTTGCAGTATTTTATATTAGTATAGTGATGAGTAATCATATCAACACTAACTAATACACTGCAGAAAGGTGAAAGGATTGACTTACATTGAAACAAAATATTAGTAAGATAAATGCGTATCAAGCAAGTATAGTTATCAAAAACCATATCGATAATACAACAAGTGTAATATTTCACGTTATTGCGTTGCGTTACAATATGTAAGAATAACTCGTTCAATTAAATTTTATTTTAAAATATCGGGTTCAGTGTTCTAAATTCGGAGTAAAACAAACAAGTTTAGGTAAATTTAAGCTTAGCATTTATTTAGAAGTAAACATTAATTACTACAACATTTTGACACGTTCTAGAGGTGCCGTAACTGGTGAGGTTTAGGTGTTTTACAGAGAAACTGGAGTTATAATGACATACCTTTTCAATACAAAGTCATCTATAAAGGGAGGCCCACAAAAAAAGAATTTGCTTGATACAAAGCTGCTCCATACGTGGGTTTACAATTAGGAGCTGAATTCTTTGTCTTGAAACCCTGGATTGATATCTATACAGAGACCAAAAATACATTTTAGTGGATACTATAGGAAGAAAAACCTAGGCCGGCCTTCAGCCCTTTCAATCTTTAGTCACTGTCCTCCATACGCTTCCAACCCCCGTTGGTTTCCTCTTAGCAAACTTCTGCAGCCATTTTTTTCAGTCAGGTAAAAGCTCGATGTCTGGCTTCGCCTCTGTCTTCCGATTCCCCTGTCTCAAACACCGCTGCAGGCTCTTTTTCTTCTTCTTGTAAGCCCCCGGCTTGGCGATGCTTGAAGTTCTAAATGTCGCCCATTGTAAGGCAACCCTATGAAGAGAATCCACGTCAGAAGGTGGAAAAGTCTTCAGAGGATACCAATTGTTGGCGGACTCCTGAAGCTGTAAACAATTCGTTCAGAACGTGGGGTCAATCAACTATTCGCCACAAATGAAATAAACACAATCCTGATTGTAGCCTCGCGCAGGGTGTCACTCTTACATGGGTGGAAGCCTAAAGGACTCCAAATCACCCTCGTGACAAAAACCCTGCGCAGCACAAATGCCCTACAAAAAAAACCTTTAGAAAGATCGTGCAGAATTTGGTCTTTGGCTAAACAATTCCCAGACAACTGTCTGGCAGAGATAAGCATTCTTAGAATCGTAAAGTGTTTTTTTCCAGGGGATTTTCGAAAACAATTCTATGAAAATTTTTCTCTTCTATCACAAAGTAATAATTAAAGAAAATGAATTGCAAAAATCTGGCATTTGATTAACTAAATTAAATTAAACACCGAAGAATGTCTTTACAGTTGAAATATAATAATTACACCACTAAATTTATGTTCCTTCAACACATAAACGACTTTACCACCAGTGTCAGAAGATATGGATTCAAAATTTTACCAGAAAGAGGGGTACGTTTAACAAACTTATTAAACTTTATACACCAACTAGTGTAATAAACAGAGAACTTTAAAATTAAAGTAAAAATTACCTTAGGGGTCGACCTAACCGTAAATTAAACAGTACAAAAACCAAGGTAAGATTTGAGTTTAGGAACAAAATTTAATTATTAACCAAACAATCTTAAGGATAAAAGAAAAAAGTAACACAAGCAACTTAAATTCAGAGTTAACCAAAACTGCCATCTAAAAAAATTTAACAACAATTACTTTTCAACAGAGCAAAATAAAATCAAATTAATAACTTCCATTACTAATAACTGAATTAAGATAAGCATTAGAATTAAGATACGTATGTATCACATAACACACGGAGAGTGTTTACATATTTTTTGAACGATTTCGACAAAAAATTTCAAAATGGCAAAATGGCAAACATTTAGATATACAGTTTTCTGTAAACAACTTACTACTTGAAATGAGAAATATCCCTTGCTGCTTTTAAATTTATTCTTCTTTCCACATGTCGCATGTAAACTGTAGGTTGAAGGATATGTTTTTGTGCTTTCCGATGAGAAATACCCTTATTTCAAAATTCAAAAACATTGTTAAGTTTATGGTATTAAAATTTCTGAGATCAAGATGTAGATATTTTTGAAATTTACCCACAATGTACAACACATAGTAAGGTATCAAATAACATAAAAAGGAATTACCAGATAATTATGGTAGTATAGAAATTAGCACATGTATAAAATCAACAAATCGAAGGTGTCAGTTTGCTATAGGAAAAGTACCTTCAATATGGAATGTCATCGCCTCTAGAAGCAATACAGCACATACAGCGATGTGTAATGCTTTCAATTATGCGGTCTATCAGTTCCATAGGAAGCGAGAGCCATTGCTCTTGCAAAGCAGTTGCAAGCGCGGCAAGGGTCTGGGGGCGGATTGAGAGCAGTTAGACATCTGCCTAAAGCATCCCAGATGTGCTCTTTAGGATTCAAGTCCGGGGATCAAGCTGGCCACTCCATGCGCATAATTCTTTGCTGCTGAAGGTAATCATCTACGATGCGAGCTCTGGGTGGTCTTAAGTTGTCGTCCTGTAACAGGAAAGCTTTACCTATTGCCCCGGTATATGGGCGCACGTAAGCATCAAGGATGTCATCTCTATAAACCTCAGCATTCACGGTTGCCCTTGGAAAGTCATAGAGGTCTGCGCATCGCCCAAACAGATGCCATCCCAAACACAGACACTGCCTCTTCCGTATGCATCTCTTTCACGGATGATAACGGGTTCCAGGTTATCTCCAAATAACGCCTACTATCGCTTTCTACACTAAACCTGGACTCATCCATAAAGAGAACAGCCCTCCAATGATCAGGCGTCCAGTGGACATGCTGCAAACGGTTTCTCCTATGAAGTGACGTCAGGGGCAAGCTAACGGCTGCCATACAGACCACCTTCGTAAAGCCTTGTACGCACAGTTGACGTTGACAACAATCATCCGGTGGCTGCAACAAGGAAGAATCTAAGAAGAGTCGGAATAGCAATTCTATTCCTGCGAGCACTTAATGTCAAATATCGATCATCGACGCTCGTCGTAGCAGTTGGCCGTCCTTGGCTGAACCTCTTAGATGCCGAATCTGTGGTTTTAAATTGCCTCCAAAATCTATAAACCACAGAAGGACTCACACTTAGCCATCTGGCCGCTCTGTTTGACTTTGTCCTGCCTCTAGTCTCCATCGTAATTCTGCAGACAAATGATGTCTGGAAATCATTGTTACTAATTGGCTATCTCAGATTTCTGATGTCACTATCACAGTGAAATATGTGGGCTTGCTCTCAAACATGGACTTTTATGCTCCTTGCAGATGATGTATTCCGAGTGCAGCGCCACTAATTTGCATATTGCAGTTTTATTCAACTACGCTTACTTGGCAACATATTCAAGTTTTACACGGTTTGGCTTATTTTTGAGGGAATTATGGCTATTTTTGTGATTTTTCCTTAATTTATGATAACCAGTGTAGCTATGGAAACATTCGTTGTTGACGAATTCCTGTGTGAAATCTTTCGGATGTCAAACTTCTTCAATGCATAGATACACAGAATGTTAGTACCAGAAATAAGGAAAGAATCCTATTTACTGTTATTAATTTATTTGTTTTATGATAAACCCTCATAAAAGTGTTTATTCATGGTAATTACAGGGAATATAAACATATCCTAAGCACGAAACAACTGACAGGGTGTGGAAGCTGTGTGGATTTCTTCGACTTCATAAGCTCAGAACCGAGAAATATGCCAAACGATTTTGGACACTATTTTGGGGGGGAGAGGAATAAGGATTGATTACATGGCACAGTTTATAAGGTATTTTTGGTAAGCTATTGTGGCAAATTCAGTAGAAAGCTGTTACTGTTTCACACCGATTATTATTTTGCACACAATTCTTGGGCTTTCAAGTCTATTACTTGGCAATACAGATTTCGACGATATCATGGTTGTTCCATGTAACTTCTTTCTGCTTGGAAAAGAGGTAACATATGGGGTGATTATGTTGCACTGGCAATGATGATTTGAATGATGCTGTTTAGGAATAATTTGAAAGGATGTGAGAAAGTATTCTTTTCTGACATTTGACAGATCTCTGTATTAAGTGCATTGAAGTCAAAAAGAAACTATATAGAAAACCGACAGAACAGTTTTAAACATTTACCTCCTAAAAGTGTATTAGACTAAATATTTATAAATATTCTCTGTAAAATGACGATCTAGAGACTTTCTAAAGAGAGTACGATGATATATATATATATATTTTGCACAATGGATCAAATATCAAGTAAAACATTCTGTGTTATCTAATATCCTTTTGTTTTTTATTCAACCTCATTTTGTACTAAGTTACAGCGTTCATTAAGAAAAACTCTATGAGTATTGAAAAAATATCTGTTTTTTAAGGAGCTACACTTGTCTGCAAACTTTGCCCATTATTTCGAATTTATGAAACACTAATGAACAGCTTATAATGAAATTTGGTTAGAATGTACATTTACGCCAGAGAAAAAGATGTACCATTCAAACGTCATTTTATACACGCACGATTATCAATAAAGTTCATAGTGCAAGGATGTCCCAAATTCACGTTGTTGTATCGAACTGAAAATTGTCTAATATGGGGTATGGTCCCCTCTCACAACCACACAGTTCAGTTAATCTGACGACATTCTGTATAGGAGGCAGTAATCGATCTCACCGTTGCGGGAAGGCAATTCTCATCTCCAGGATGGTTCTCAGAGGGGATCTTCCCAGGAACGTCCAAGACATGCTCTACAGAGTTAAGGTCAGGAGATCAGACTGCCCAATCCGTGCGGCAAATATCTTCACTTTCCAAATAATCGTCGGCCAGCTCAGCCCTATGTCGACGAGTTCTATCGTCCATTAACAAGAACTCAGAACCAACTGTGCCTATGAAAAGTAGAACATACTGCTCTAAGATCTTTTCTGTACCCTTCATAACAGTCAAGCAGTTTTTATCAAACACATGCAAGGATGTGCATCCGTCCAACATAATGTCAATGCAAACCGTGACGCCTGCACAACCGTAACGATCTTGTTACCTGGTAAGGAGTGATGTCGTGTTCCAGTCTCTCTGCAGATGCACTTATGTCAAGAATTAGTACCTAGGCCGAATCTTGACTCATCTGTAAAACATACGGTGCTGCACTGAAGTCTGGTTTAAGGGGCATGTTGTCTGCCCCACGCTAAACACGCTGTTACGTGCTGCAGTGAACGAGATGCAAACAGCGGTATTCTGGCATGTAGCCCTATTTCAATAAACCTTCGGCCAAGGTGTAGACCATATTAGTCTTTTTTTCAGTGGCAGCATACAACTCACGTAAGATCTGTGAAGCAGTCCTGTGTCACGGCAGTGAATGTTCCTAATAACGATTTTCATTCGTCATTAAGGATCTTGGTCGACCATGTCCAGGTCTTCTCGATGTAGATCCAGTGACCTGAAACTGTTTCCACAAATTGAAACCGACACTGAAAGTTACACTTAACTCTGCAGGCACGTGCGTTTGTGACTGGATTGCGTCCAACCTACCGACAATGTTCCATCTCCTTCTGTCATCTATACATTCGTGTTATTCATTTTACCTGATACCTTATGAAATTTGCTCAACGCTTGCAAGAAAGACGAGGAATGTGGTGCAGAAGTACGAGCACATAAGCGGCAGAAGGTCTCTCGTGCGCTTATATCCCCTCCACAATCACATCTCCGCAGGCACGCACGTGTGCACTTACGTATTCGACTCTGAATATTTGAATTTTTTTTCGGCGGCATAATTCACATCTCTTGTTAAATACAGGGTGTTTATAATTAAAGAATCCTATTTCAAAGCTGCTTACAAGTAAAACCATTGATCAGAAATTGTGGAATTATATGGCGGACTTAATGAAGGGATGAGAATTTCTTTCAGCGAAAAACTATTAGTTACAAATAGGGTCCCCAGAGAGCATTATATTAATAAATTATACATTTAGGTTGACGTTTGCAATAGTTTTACAGTTTTTCAAATTTTTTTACAGAAAACATGCTCCACATGATGGCCATCATTTTCAGCTACCATCGGAAATCGCAAGATGGCATGTTCCACAGTTGATCGAAGTGTGCGCTGTGAAATGTTCCGCAGTTGGGATGAAATGCTGGCTTTAAGATCAGGTAATGTTCTTGGATTGCCACGACTTACCAGATGTTACAAATGTTCCCAAATCCAAAAATCGTATGGATTGAGGTCTGGGGATCGGGAAGGCCACATATGACGAAAATGCTGGCTAATGACCCGTTCTTCTGTAAAATGACGTTTAAGAACATTGTAACATGGCGTGCAATATTTGGAGGACCTCCAACTTACATAAAGATTGTGCATGCGAGGCACTGCCGTGCTTCAGAGACGGAATAATTTCGCTCTCTAATAACAATGCATATCTCTGCCTGGTAATGGAGCGTGTCACTGGACCTGTGAAACTTTGAAAACGTACGGGCCAAGAAGAAATGACGCAGATATTCCACACCATACAATCACTTTTGGTGAATGCAATAGAACTTCTAAGACAGGGAGTAGATTTTTCTGATTCCCAAATATTCGGCAGTTGTGAGTATTCACTGTACAGTCCAAATGAAAATGCACTTCGTCTGTCCATAGGTTATTCTATGGCCCTTCTGAATTGACCTCAAAGCGAGCAAGAAAATGAAGTGAGAACCACTGCACTAATGAAAGTTTGTAAGGGGAATATCGAAGGATATTCCGCAAGATCTCGTGGACAGGTGAACGTGGTCTATCCAGTGCCTCTGCTATACGCAGGATACTGTTGCTAGCCTGAAAGTTTGAGGCTGTATCCTCTACGACCTGAAGCGCAACCTCCTGTACTGCTTCTCAGGAGCAGGTTTTCTCCATTTTCCAGGACGAACAGAAAACGATCTTGTTTCATTAGATTTCGTTACCATATTCCGAAGGAGTTTAACATTCGTTGAGACTCTTAGAATCCCCTTTAAAGTCCGAATTTCCTTAAAGCAACAATGCGTAATTACTGTTTCGATAGAGCAATTTTACTGACAAAGCGCGATCTCATACTTATCGTCATTCTGTACAACACGCACATTGATAGCAAAGTCTCCGCGAATGTTTCCAGATTTCTATAACAGCTTCTGCATGACATCGACGAAGATTTGCATTTTTACTCAAAATTTCCAAAGTTAAACGCCCTCTGGTGACGCTATTTGTAACTAATTTGTTTTTTAGTTGAAAGACATTCTCATCCCTTCTTTAAGTCCGCCACAAAATTTCGCAATTTTCGGCTTTCACAGTCACTGGTTGTCCTTTGAAATAAGGTTCTTTAATATGGACAGCCTTCCTTACAAACTGCAGTTTCCCTTTTTATATGAATAACCTTCATGTTTAAAAGAACTGTTTTCCGTTCATGAGCAAATTGATTACATTTATATTTCCTCATCACACGGTTGTTTCTTTTTTTTTCTTTTGGGGGGGGATATCTATTAAAAGATTATTTTCTGTTTTATTATCTTAGTAAAGCAATTTTCTAGTAATAGTTAAGAAAGAAAAACGAAACAAAATGGGAATTAAATGTGTGCTTAAAACTGCCTATTTTTACAATTTTGCCAATGTACTAATTCTATAGGTATTCATGTCTGGTTTATGATAACGAAACGTAATTCGACAGAACTGTAAAATGCACTGAATACATAAGTTTCAGCAATTTAAGAAAGCAATGACACATGTAATACTTTAATTCAAAGCAAATCCCTATTGAAATATGACAAGCATATTTTTAGAATTCCGATACACAGACTCGCGAGCTGGAAATATTTTTTTCGTACAGTGTTGCCATTGCTCGCCTTTAAATGGTTGAGTTTGTTAATCAAAAATTCGTTAAAGTGGTACAAAATATGAAATGGATAATAAAACAAATTCCAAATTTCAAATTTGGGCTTCCAGATGCCCATATTTGCAGGAGGATTACGTTATTCAAAATTGGATGGCTCTGGATACCGTTGTTTTATCACAATACGAGAAACAAGCATACATTTATGCAGATTCTTCATTATGTAATTTCTTTAAATACAATAATATATATAAATATAATATAATACAGGGCTCTAAACAATCTGAAAAGTTATTCGCCATTTATAGTGAATCAACGCAAAATGCCAAAACGAAATTAATAGCCCTTCTGCGCAAATTGCCCCTTTGAGCTAATAAAAGGATTAATTTTGTGTCGTTTACAAAAATAACCAAAAAAACCCAACAACAATAACAAAACACTTGTGCATTTTACAAAATAACAAATACAAAACAACCAATCAACGCAAAATGCCAAAACGAATAGTGTTGTGTAGATTTCTTAAGTATTATTTTACAGTGCTTATTAATTTTATTAATTTACAGTGAATAGTAAAATTTTAACGTTCATGTTAGAGATGTAATTTTTAAATTATACTGTCGCTAAATTATTTCTTTTGATTTGGGTAAAATTTCTTGAAGTTAGAGCAGAAAAAGCTTACAGCGATAGCCTGTTTTTGCACTCTCACGGGAGGAGAATTTTGGGGTCAAGGGTCAGCGACCAGTTGCATTTCTTCGTCCCCTTTTCTTGAGGGGACGAACATGTTTTTTCTAGTTCAAAGGCGATTCGCTTGGCGGCGCCGATTCTTGATAGAATTATGAGGGTGCAAAAATTTGGGACCTGTCTGAAGAGTCGCAGCGTTAACAGATTTACTACTTTGTTCTTGAGTTCGAAAAATAAGGGGCTTGTCATTGTGAAAGGATAGGACTGATTTTCTTAGAATTTTGTTGGGTATTTATTGGTCTGTTTCTAATGGTTGGAGAGGGTTACTGTTTTGTGTAGCATTGGTGAGTTTTAATTTTATGGATTTTTTTGAACCAATAGTAATTATAGAGGCGGTGCACTTTTTGAGCGTCACGAGGTTTTAAATTTGGTCGCTCCCGTGGCGAGCAAAAAAACTTTTTCAAGATTTTGTCAGATTTTAAGAGTCCTTTTTGAGGGGAGAGAGAGGGCCCGGTGGCCCTTCTCGGGGTTGTCCGTGCGAGAATTGGCCCGAGAACGATGCGGACTCCCATCGTATCGTCGTCGGCGAATCCTTTCTGAAAGTCTGCGGCTATGTCCTATTCTCACTGATGTTTTTCCTTGAGGAAAAATAATGTGATTTAAAGGCAGATTACTGTGACTTGCGCTTATCTTCAGCGAGAACATCATTCAGAAGTCGGTGAACTTTCACCTACAGATTACTGCGGCTTCCACTTTTCTTTTTTGAGATCATAATCGAAATGTTGGTGGACACTCATGTTAAGTTGGACCTCCTTGCATGCAGAAGAACTGTATCCATGAGGAAGATTTTCCCAACGGCTGAGTTCGCAAATTGGTACAGCATTTGAAGAGAAATTTTTGAACTTCTTTTACGTGCGTTGCGTAGACACTTAGGGAGACGAAATCTGGACAGGAATTTTTCTCCACCCATTGATGAAGAGAAATTTTTGAACTTCTTTTACATGCGTTGCGTAGACAATTAGGAAGACGAAGTCTGGACAGGAATTTTTCTCCACCGTGAGTTGATTATTTTTTTGATTTTGTATTTAATTCTATATGTGTCCTCAAACTTATTGCCGTTAACTGATTTAGGATTTTGTGGAATCGATTATTAGGAAAAACTTCATCTTTTACTTTACGAAAATTGATTTAAAGTATTTGTATATGTAGAGTGAGTTTAAATGCTTGAGTAACCTTCTAAGATTAATAGAAAGTGTAAATTGTTTCATTAAGATTTTGGTAAGATTTGGAAATATTTAAAGAAATAAAAAAATGTTTCAGACTACTTAAGTATGGTTCAGCGATAATTACGAAATTATTGTATGACACATAACTAATAATTTTGAATACAATATTGATCATGGTTTAGATTGTCGCATGAAGAATTGTGAGTAATTTTTAGTAAATGTTTGTAGGGGTAGTCTGGCCAGCTATTCTGAATGGAGAATCTTTTGGAATATTAAATAAATGTTTTTATTTGTTTTACTATTGTATGTTTTTTTTTGTGTTTTATCTTGTGGTCTACTGTAGGTCACCCATGTGATCCTTTCGGAAAACTTGGTTAAACTTCCATTCGAACCTGGGTAGTTTATTGCGGGCGTAGGAGAATTTAATGTTATTTATGACTATACGATCAGATATATTAATTTCACTGGTGTTTTGACTTCTTAGTGTGTGAGATTTATTTCTCCCTGGTGTTTTGAACTGCTCTGTGTTTTACTTTTAAGTGTTTGTGGCTATCTCTAAGGGTGTATTGAAATTTTATGTGTTTTCAGGAAGGAGAGCCGATTAGTTAGTTAGTGAGAGATAGCATGTTAATGAATGCATTTTACATGAATAATAATATTTTGAGTTTAATAAAACACCAGGGAGGATTTTTCATTTCATTGAACTTAAGAGTTGAGAGTTGATATGATAAAACTGAATTTACTGTGTTGAGGATTTATGAAAATTTAATATAGCTTAAAGAATTAATTAATTTGTTTTCAAACATCAGTCTCTAGTCTTTATGATTTGATGAACTCTATACATTTTTATGAGAATTGTGTTCTTTTTTAGTTTGACACGGCACCAAGAGAGGTTGAGTTTGCAAGTTAAAATTTAAAAATATTAATAAAACCCGCAAATTAATTTTTCTTTTCACAACAATTTTTTCGTCCCCTTTTCTTTCAAGCACAAAAACAAAGTAGTAAATCTGTTAACGCTGCGACTCTTCAGACAGATCCCAAATTTTTGTACCCTCATAATTCTATCAAGAATCGGCGCCGCCAAGCGGATCGCCTTTGAACTAGAAAAAACATGTTCGTCCCCGCAAGAAAAGGGGACGAAAAAATGCAGCTGGTCGCTGACCATTGACCCCAAAATTCTCCTCCCGTGAGAGTGCAAAAACAGGCTATCGCTTTAAGCTTTTTCTGCTCTAACTTCAAGAAATTTTACCCAAATCAAAAGAAATAATTTAGCGACAGTATAATTTAAAAATTACATCTCTAACATGAACATTAAAATATTACTATTCACTGTAAATTAATAAAATTAATAAGCACTGTAAAATAATACTTAAAAAATCTACACAACAATAGCCCTTCTGGGCAAATTTCCCTTTGAGCTAATAAAAGGATTAATTTTGTGTAGTTTACAAAAATAACCAAAACAACTCGGCCCGGCTAACTGGCTTTCAATATGATGTTTTCATTGATGAGAATTAATCAAGGTTAATTTCCATTTTTATGAAGTGAGGTAGAAAGACTGGAGATCATAATCTATTTCAAAGTAACCAAAGAAAAACTCATAAGTACTCTAAAAGAATGTTACTAATGCATGCACATCCAGTTTATAGTTCCCAGTTAATTGTCATTAAAAAGTCATTAGATGAAGGTATTTAAATATCAGAGCAATGCATTCAGTGTTCATATAAAAATATTCAGGTGCTTAGCAACATAACTTGTAAAGAAAGACATAACCCTGATTAATTGGTTAAGCATTATGTTTATGCTTCTTAATTTATATCATTAAAAATGCTTCATGTTTAAGAATAGAATTTAGCTTCGAGATGTAAATTCTAAACATATTTCTTTCTTTTTGACTTACTGCGGGATGAGTTTTCTCACTTATTTCTGAGTCACATATTTCCTTTAAGAATATTAAACATTATTTAGGAATATATTATGAGCGAAGTTTTTCAAGTAGTAGGCATTGCCTCTAATGATAGTAATTTTACGTATATTTAAATCTAACTTTTCAGATCTTAAAATGTTATTTGAAATTATATTTCACCGGCTTTTTACGAACATAGTTTCAGAATTTTTTAATTCTTCTTTCGTTTAGTTAGTGGTAAAATAATTGTAGAGCTTTTTGCTTTAAATAAGGCAAATGTCGTATTTACTGACATATTTTTCCTCTTAGCATTTTAGGGAAGGTTCTTAAAATATTTTAAGTATTCAGGTAATTTTCTCTTTTTACAAGGCATTAAAAAAGCGAGGTTCCCTAACTTTAAAATGCGAATACTACGTAAAGATTGCTTGTGGATTTTTGTTGCATAGTCTGTGAGTACTCAAGCAGTAATAGAGAAGAACTTCAAGAAACCTGGGACATTTCATCTCATTATGGTTTTGAAGAGCGATGACGGTGATATTCATTATACTTCTGAAGCAATGAGAAGAACGACAACTTTGAAGATGACAACGAGGATAATGGCAACGACTTGCAAACTGTAGTGGACAGCACTGATAGCAGTTCCAGAAATATTAAATGATTTCATGTCTAGGGAGTAGTGTGGACAACAATACTAGCGTATGCAGGAAACAGAAATACTACTATCTTATTAAACATTAATGATATTACTATTACTTTGTATTCTTTGGAATGTAGGTTTCTTTTAAATAAATAATAGTTTGATAGTTATGGTAGGTTAACCATAAATACTTTTTTATTTATGTTCTCACTGTAACCGCGTCCATTGCATTTTTTCCTTTCGATTTATGGTAAAATTAGCAAAAAACAGGGAAAATACTCGAGTAAATGTGATATTAAATTTTTGGCATTTCTAAAATAAAAATTACGAAATCTGACATTTTATCCGATACACCGGTCTGTACAGTTATATTTAGTTTAATTCTAAAAATGAAACACAAGATGTTTGATTCTTTGTATGGCAAAAACGAATCAAGATATTTAATTTTGAAGTTTGAGATTTTTATCATTTTCTTTAAATATTAGAAAACGAAATTTGTCCCTCTCTTAAGGGTTGGTTATATTTCTTTGTGATTTATTAATGTATAATACTCTGTATTCCTGTTACACTAGGATACCAAACACACTTTCATCCAAGCAGTTAATAAATATGCAAATGCTAAAATTTCATTAAAAATGTTCATATGTGTTTTTATTATTTTAGGATCATAATCTAATAGTCCCACTAAAAATAGCAGAGGGCTAGAAACATTTTTCTCTTTAATATATGCAAATAATGTTGCAAATTGGCTGTATGCCTTCCATTATTTTCTGTAAATTAGGATTTCCTTTCTAAAAAATTGCATCGATCAAAATTTTTCATGATAGCTTACTAATATTACATATATAATACTAGTCATAATATAAGTATTATATATAAATTTACTAATATTATATATACAATATCTAGTACTAATATTATTACCTAATCTATTACGCTGGAAACTCTTTCTCGAAATAGATATTTAATTTTTAATTGCATATAAATTTCAATATTTCGTTCTTCAGTTTCTGTACTACATTTCAACTTTCAAACATATTGCCTCAAATTTTAAAATTAAATACTTTTGTGTCAATGTTTTTCATTCAACGTCAAACGTTTAGTATTTTATTCTTTTAGAATGTGTATAAATTTTTAATAATTACCATTATAGCAGCAGGTTGCAGTATAAAAGTTAATTTTTACCAAATTTTACAGTAAATGACAAAATATAAATATTCGCCTTATTAAACCAATGTTTGTAAATCGTATTATATGTCTACTACCAGACTTTGCACAAAAACACACACACACATTCATGTACATGTAAGATATATAACATGTAACTCAAAATTATTAATTTTAATTTGGCAATAGTCATTTTATAAGGTATTTCTCCCTCTTTCTTCGCATGCCTTCGTGGTGTAATGGTCAGCACACTGAGCCGGTATTTCAGAGGTCCGTGGTTCGATTCCCGGCGAAGGCGCTGCTAATTTTTCATGTCTCTTGCTACGAAATAACCTAATGTCTCTACACTGGCGCCCGAACTAAAAGGGTTGTAGATGATGACTCTCCACACCCAGGATTTGGCGACTAGGTCCCCTAAAACCCTAGTCGCCCTTTAAAAAGGGGAGTATATAAGATATTTCTCCCTCTTTCTTCGCATGGCTTCGTGGTGTAATGGTCAGCACACTGAGCCGGTATTTCAGAGGTCCGTGGTTCGATTCCCGGCGAAGGCGCTGCTAATTTTTCATGTCTCTTGCTACGAAATAACCTAATGGTTATCTCCCTTTCTGTTCTAAACTGTTCATAACAAATTTTCTGGACTGCGTATTCCTAAATTTATTCGCTCGTTTTTCCCCATGTAATCTTCCTGCACTGCAGAGCTTAAAATTTAAAGAAAAGAACTAAGTCTTTAAACACCGCTGTTGCTATTGGGCAGTCTTTTCTTGCTTCGCCTTACTGCTGGCCACAGATATTTTGCATTCGCTTCGTCCTTTGTCTAAGAATTTGAAAATTTATAGAATTGTGGGGTGCATAAAACCCGCATAACTGATGCTGTGTGAATATGTTTATGCGTATCAAGGCTTGCCCCATTACGAAAATAAAATTACGTGTTTAAATCAACGGCCTCTTCTGAAAGCTTTTCTTCTCCGTTCTCCCATCAAGTACTCAAGAAGTTGTTTTTCTAATGCCAAGAAGTTTACAGAATTAATATTGCATTTTAATTAGACAACAGGATTCCTCCAGCTCCGAATGGTAAATTTATTAAGCCAGCTAACTCTTCAAATCGTCGCTTTTTTGATAAATTCAAGGTAGTGTATAAGTGCAAAAAGTGGCTGCGCAATAATAACGGCGATATTTAAAGACTTAGTTTCATTGCTTCAATTCTGAACTCTGCAACAATCTGAAAGCCATCTGCAATGCAAGATGATTGTATAAGCAAGCATCAACGAATTCATTTGTAAAGACGCAGGCCAGAAAAATTATCATCAACTATTTAGAACAGAAAAGAGAGGTAGCCAAATTAAAATGACTATTGCCAAATTAAAATTAATAAGTTTGAGTTACGTATTTTATCTTAAATAAAGTAATGAATTTAAAGATTTGTAATTACTTTATTTAGGGAAGATTATTAAAAATTACTGTAGTAATAATTATAGAAAAAATCACCGTATTAATAATTAGAATTCACTCAAAATTCGTCTGATGTGGTTTGTTTTTGTTTACTTTCTAAAATTATTCTAATCTGATACTTAGCTTTGTTACAGAAGCTGCTTATGCTATAGCTGGCAACTGGTTGTGCTGTTATCACGGTGATATGATTTCATGAAACGTTGCACCGTTCCCCATTTTGTAGAAATTTCGAGAGTGAAAAACGAAGGTTCATCTACTCTTCCTTTCACTTCCTCTGAAGACGCTTCCACGATGCACTTTTGTTGCTACTTCTGAAGTTGTTCCAGTTCTTTCATGTTGAGCTAATTTTCATGGTCCTTTCATAACTTTGCTGCATCTGTATGTTAACATCAAATCTCATGTTTTTGCCTACAGACGTTACATCATAGGCAAAGAAAAGGTCAGTTTCAAAGCTCACAAAATCTGTCCCAAAGTAAGCCACTTCCTGCCTGGTTTTGTCAACGCAAATTAAGAAATGAGGAATATTAAAATTATGTTACAAGAATTGTCTGGCTGTTGTGTGTCAGAGGTTAACTTTAAACATCACTGAAAATCTTTTTCTGTTGACTTAACCTTTCGTATTTCGAGATACCGCTCCTAGTCTGAGACGATTTTTATCCAGATAATTTGTTCGTAATGCGAGGCCTACGTGATCCAAGTTCCGACAATTTTATATCTAATACATGAATAACGTATTTTACACTTCAACGGAATTTTACTTCTAGAATTGCTAACTTGAGATTCTGACTTGTGGCACCTTAAGGAATAAATATTTTTTTTTATTTACAGTATTTGTAACCAGTTATAAAGTTTGAACAAATTAGCAACCGTTAAGTTAAACTTAATTGTACCTAAACTATTAAACATTTTTCTAACTTTCCTTAACTGCTGCAGAATTTTGCTCTTGTCTTCACCTTAAATATCCAACAACACTAATAGAGTACAACCGTCTTAGAATCCTCTAAAAGTACACTTCTACTGTAACAGATTAAAAACTAAAATATTAATAGAATTTAGCAACCGCTTCTTGCGAGCAGAGAATGCAGCAACACTTTAAATACTTACAAATAAAGTATTAGATACTTGGCGCCATATTTAGAGCGACTACTAACATAATATTAGCAAAATCAGAATCTCACCGAAAACCAGCACAGCTACTATTACAGGTCTACTGCGTGAAGTTGCCAATACTCTCTCCGTAATTTACATTCTGGTTCACTTAATTTGCAGTGTTAATAGAGCTGAAGAGCAAAACTAAAGCTCATAAATTATTTAACATAATAAATAGGCGTATTAATTAAAATACACACTTGTACAGTCTACATATTAAAGCCGCCCAACAGTTATAGTGGCTAACGTCGCTGACTGCTGCGCCTAAAGGCCCGGATTCGAATCCCGGAGAAGGCATGAATGTTTGTAAATACATAGTGTTGGCGCGGCATGGCAGCACTTAAAATATGCGGCGAGCCAAAAAACTTCTCGTTTGGTTTGGTGGAAGATAAGAGGGGTAAGAGACCCTCGAACCCGTTTCTCTCGGGGTACTCTCTATCAGAATTGGGGGCGGAACTAAGCTAAATCGCACTGTCACCTGTAAGAAGCTCAAGTCTGTTGTCAACGATAGGCTTATCTTGCGGTTTTTGCCACGAGAAATTTCGTGGGCTTGGGCTGATTCTATTGTCAGACAAACGAGCATAAGTAACACCCCATTTTAAATGTCTGAAATTTAGAGGAATATTATAAAGAATGCCAGATATAACACAAAGTGAAGACGAGAGCAAATTAACTTGGCAGGATTAAGACAATATACTTCACAAGAATGATACAAACTTTTAAAAGAAGAATATCTACAAACACGGGAAAACGAAATGCATTGTAACAATGCATGCCTGCTCTTTTTCTTAATGCAAAACGCAATCAAAATCAAAAGAATTGCATCTCTTAAAAACATAAAAGTTCATAAATTCTACCAAGTAAACTAGAAAAACATGCATTTGGGGTATTTCAAAGAGCGCTCTCATTAATTGCCAGTCCGACCCAATGTTATCTTTTGTTTGTATTGCCCTCTGGTTAATGAACCAAAAACATTTTCCGAGTGCTTTTATATTAGACGGCAAAAGTTTGCCCTCATTATAACTGTGTGTTCCTCTGCTTTTTATTTTGCCTTGCTGCAAACAGAAACAAATTCCTTCCTCTAGAATTATTCTGCTCAGAAAGAAAATCATCTACCTTGCTTGCTGCAGCTGAATAGATAAAACCTAGTTAGCAGAAAATATTTATGTTTTAGTAAAGTTTGTCAGTTACTTGACAGTTACGTATTATTATTGATAGTTACGTTATTTACTTCTTCTTTTCATGAATCATTTGTTAACTTTTCTAGTCATATCTTCACAAATACTTGAAATTTTAGGCGGAAGAAGGAATTCGGCCTCTCAAGAAGCGATTGAAACTTAAAAGGATAAATAAGAAATATACCATGTTTAGTATCATATATGTTTTTTAAAATATACTGTGCGTAATAAATTCATTAAAGAAACGCAACTATTTTTGCTCCCTTTGCGTTTTAAACAATTTTTCGAGATATTTTTAATTAAAATTCGAGAACATAAAATTGAGTCCCAGATGGATTCTAAATGATTTACAGTCAAATCTTTCTCTTCCCTGATTTTGTATTATCATAACATAATTACATTGTCATAGCATAATTACATTCCACGTTTTGATATTTTATCCCAAAAAATCAGTAAAACTTCCTTCTATATGTGTTGTCGTATTTTTAAGTCCAATCAAAATCTTCCTTCCAGAATGGGCTGATTTATTCTCATTCAAGTGGATTTAACTGAGAAAATATGAATTAACGCATTTAATTACAAAAGAATGTACTTTTGAAGGAATTTAACAAATCATTCTAAAGTATCAAAAAATTCGTTCTAAAGTATCAAAAAATGACACCAAATAAAATTCAATAATATATATATAATTCACAATTTTACGAAGTTTTATTATTTAAAATAGTAACTTCCTCACGAAGAGTTTACTTATATGCATTAAGGTATAACCTTAACAATTTCATAATACAAGAAATGGACTCAGATAGCTAAGAACCAAAAAACCAAATTTAAGATACTGGCATGATTTGTTTCAAAAATTTGATTTTTATAACTGAGATTCGGACTTTAAACCAGGTTTTAAGATTTCTGGACACGCTATTGCCTTTTCATAGCTTTTTGAAAAAGGTGAGCAACACGTTTTTTCCTCAGAACTTATCTATCATTTTAATGCACAATGAAGTTTATATTTATTGTAAACTCTACTAAACTAAATTTAAACTCGGCGGCACAAACAGTCCTTTGAGAGCCATGGCCAACATTGCCCTGGTATCTGCTTTCTAGACCATGGGCTCTGGGGTGCTTGTACATCTTTTCCTGGACAAGTGGTCAGCCTGTCGCAGGACCCCGGTGTTTAATCCCCAAGCGAATTTGGTACTCATTACATCGACCCCAAAACTCTACTACGATTTTTAAATTAATTTGAATCTATTTACTCTTAATCACTTTTCATTGCCGCTCTGGTCTAAACATAATATTCTTTCAGTGTGATTAATTTATTCTAAATTTACGAATTCGGTTAAAAGTCTGTATACGCTTCCTTTACTTAAGCATATTCAATTCTATTTTTCATGCTGTTTAAACTCGGATTCAATAATGTGTAACCCAGCTTCCCCAGAGTCTATAAAGCCTCGGCAGCTTCAGAAATCTATGACAAGCGGATCACCGAATGACTCATTTCATAATATCAAGTAATTCACCTGAGTTCGAAAATAAAGCACAATTTATAAAAATAAATTATAAAGCATAAATATGAAAGGAGCACTTGAAGAATCCACAGAAAAATTAAACTGAAAATAAATAAATAACAGTAACATTTTTGTTTGATTACAAAGTTGCAGTAATATAACGAATATGCATTTTTATTTTTAAAAAATAAAAAACTGAAACATAATTTCAAGGAGAAATGGGTAATATTGACATCGCCGTTTCCTAATCCATAATTCCAAAAACTTGGCTTTGCCCTTTTCTCCGCATTCGATTCAACTTAAAAATGCAAGAAAATATTTTCATGCATGAAATTATTTTAAGAACAGAAGCAGTTTAACTCGCGAAAATTCAGATGTTTGTATATGTCTTAAAACGACTAACTATATGCCAGCCTTGACTAAATTGATATCTCAAGTTCCGCATCAGGGAAGCCTTTGATGCTGAGAGAAAATTAAGTTCAATCAGTTATGTTTGTTTTTATAATAACTAGTTTATTATTTAGGTTCTTATTATAATTATAATTTTTATATCAAAGGTTTAAAGCGAGCTGAATTATTTTTTCAGTAAAGTTAATTTTATTATTCACCAAAAACACTGCTTTAAAAGGAAAATACCACAGACCCGAAAAGTTTACTTAATACACACGTTATGGCTCATTTGACCTTTAGGCAAATATAGTTGCTGATGACTCGTGGTCTATACGAACAGATTTGTTTCATACATTTAATCTCGCCAAAAAATAGCCATTTAACTTCGATTATAAATCAAATAGCGCCAGTGACAAATTCTTTACTATCACCTTTGTTAGATCACTGCATATTATTTTCTGAATATAATCTCTTTCTTCACATATCTCTCGTTTAATTAATACGTTGGCTTAACATCATCTAATCTTATAATATCTGTGTTTCTTCTAGCATCTATCCATTGCTCTTAAGCTTCTATTTTACTGTATAGGGTATTGCTCCCGTCTTCTTTGCGCGCCTTCGTAGTGTAGTTGTAGCACGCTCGGTGCGTATTCGAGAGATCTGTGGTTCGAATCCCGGTAAGAGCATTGCTCATTTTTCAACTCTTTTGATTCAAATAACCTAATGTCTCTAGAGTGCCACCCGAACTAAAAACGGTGGTGGATAATGATTCTACACCACCAGAACTTGGCGATTGGGTCCCTTAATCCCCAAATCGCTCTTTAAAAGGGGGAGTATGTAAGGTATTGCTTCTGCCTTCTTCGCATGCCTTCGTGGTGTACTGATCAACACACTGGGAACGTATTGGAGAGGTCTGTGGTTCGAGTCCTGGCGAAGGCATTGCTCATTTTTCATGTCTCCTGCTTCGAAATTACCTAATGTCTCTACAACTGTTTCTTCACTTTTGAAGTGATGTGCTAGTCTTTGATTGTGTTCAAGTATTTAATCATTTGTTGAATAAAATCTTAAAGTTTTTCTATTAAGAAATCGCCGCTTTTTTTACATTCAGGCTCCTTATCAATTCAGCAATATGTGCAGCTCTGAATTCCGCCATCCGCAAAGCATTCAGAATGCGAATGCAAATTGCTTTTCCTTGGGGTCGCATATTTTTTCTTGAATGCTACAAGGGGTGAAAGTGTTGCTGGTTCTAAATTTAGGTTGATGGAGAGCTTAATTTCCTTTAGCAGGTGATATCTGTATCGAGTTACCAAAGAATCAGTCTAATTACTATATCTAATAAAACGCCATCCGAATTTTTCAGCTGCTTTAGTCTTGAGTCAATTATACGAAGCATTTCTGCATCATGGATATTTTATCTGGGAAAATGAATTCAGTATCTTTCCACCGTAAACAGATTTGTCTTCAATAAATTCCAGTCACTAAAGACATCTGAATCATTCTTCTATCTTTTCGAACTGCTAACTAAAGTGGCAATGAAAGTTGAATCGGCCTGGTCCCTACTTTAATTAATGCAGATACGTTAATAATAATTTTCCCGTATCATTGAGTTGTCCGGTTCTTGAGTGTGTAAAATTTCTGGTATTTCGGCATTTCCATTTATGAATAATCTTAATCTACTTCTACTCATTTATTTATTTCGTTGGCGTTAAGTTAGCTATTTCATCTTCATCGTCATTATCCTCAGGCATAGAATCACTGAGAATATTACATTTCATATGCTCAATGTACGGCAACTCGATTTATAAGAATCTATAAATTTGTTGATAAATTTGCGCTAGGATTAGAATGTTTATTAATCATACCAATATGCTTAAATCCTCAAGAAGCAACACGGGATGATGGCAGAAACAAGATGGTGGGAAAATGCTGTCTTTTAAACCTCTCTAAACAATCAACGTTCGAGAGACGAGAAGCAGCCGGGTCATAACTCGGCTAGCTACGGGGAGCTATATTTACTTTCGCTTCTGAATTAAATAAGGTGAAAAATTCCTAAGAAAAGCCATCCAAAGGTGCTGACTTCTATTTTCACGCAAATTTTCAAGAAATATTTTAAACCTTATTTTCTGTCAGAGCTACGACATCAGCCGTAATAAACAATTCAGAAAAATACACGTCGAAAGAGCGCGAAATTTGTCACATCTTCCCTCGTATGTGTTCAGTTTTGAAACGAAATTCCCTCGAATGTGTGCAGTGTTGAACGTTAAGGGTGGGAAGAATCCATAGTTGTAGGCACCGAACTTTGAATTCGAGTGAGTGACAGTACGGGAAAAATCAGCCGATTCTATACTACATTTTTCGACAGCTTTTTAAGAAATGTAATGCTTTAAGAGAAAAAGCTTTCAAACTATGACGTACTAAATTCATTATGAATTATTACATAACAATATGAAATCATTGGAGAAGAGAAATTTGTTCTTTTTGTCAAGTTCTCAAATGACTGCATTGTTCTGTCCAGTTTAGCCCTATAATGATCGGGCGTCATTTAAAGACGCTTCGTCATTATTTATATGCTAATAGGCCAGTCGTTTATATAGCCGTTTAGTCATAGACCAGGCGTGGATTATATTCTCATAGGCCATTAAAGATAAACGACTGGCATATGAGCATATGATCCACATGCGTAAAGGAAGGTCTGCGACCTGTGTCAATACTCTTCTTCCGATGCCTTTAAAAATTCTCGTTGCAGTTGAATGACTAGAACATCTTCCAACATTTCCCGTTCTCTACAAGCGTGCAAATTACACTTTGAATACTCTTCACGAAAGTTATGATCCGTTGACTTCGACTGGCTAAGTAATTTCTTATAGTTCATCGTTTGGTACTATCTGGTACATTTTGAAAACACCAGACGTAGTAATAGAATATACCTGTAACCAATTGCTTCTCCCGTAAAAAAGTGGTACAAAATACAATTTGAAAGAACCTCTCTCATAATTTCGCATTGATGTCAATTTTGATGCCATTATTGCTAATTTGCATTTAGAACTGCTCTCCACAGCTGTGTTTTCATTTCATCACTCAGACGTACCTTTCCACAATTTAATAAAACTTTACTCTAGTGCTTTGAATAAAATTATATGACAAGGGTGGTCCTTTAATTCTGTCACCAACACAGTTTTGTATACTAGTTTTCTATGTGGTTCCATCAAAGATCTGATACATAATATACCTGTCACCGAATTGAAGTTCTCTTATCTGTTAAATTTGACTAACTAAGCAGAGAGTTTTTTGCTGTTACTTAGAATTAATTTGGATTTAAACAGAGAGAATTATCTCCATCCTCAGCTCTAGATAGAATGCATGCTACCGCGAGTTGCAATAATACTGACTGCCTATCCAATTTTATTTATTTCGGCTTCATTTTCTATCTTAATTCAGTGCTCCATTTATATTTTAAATGTCTTATTTATTTATATTTTGTATTCAGGTATGAGTTGAAGAAAAGATTCAGAAGGAAGGAAAACATCTATTTGAATTGTTTATTTAACCTCAGATTCTCATAATATCAGTACAAAACTTTGAGGTTTTTTATGAGTTTCGTCTAAGACATTAGTATTAAAATTATAAAATGAAGAATATTTACGTAACAGTGAGTGTTTATTGAAATGATTTCTTTTCGATGGAGATATATGCATGCTTTCGTTTATTTAGAGCTTTAAAAATGAATGCCAAAATGCATTCATTTCTAAAAAAATCATGCCATTAAAATTTATTTAATTAGAAAAGCTACAAGAACGTCACAGGTAGAGAAGGAAAAGAATTAGCTCAATACTTTTCTGACATTTTCAATTTTTAAGCAAACTCTCTTTTTCAGAATATTAAGCGTAAGAGCTACTTTTAAAAGAAAACTTGCTCCTTTATTTTCGAAGATAAAAGCTAGAAGTTGGATCACAAATTGTAGTCATAAAGGGTTCAATCGAGCGCGTAATGTTCAAATTTATGAAAAAAGTTACGAAACGAAAAAAGATATTTTCCTTGGAAGCGGAAAGTTTTATCTTCGAAGGGGGAAGGCGCTTGTATATTGACTACACTTTAAATCTTTCGGTATGATACGCGCCATTTGCTTTCGTATACGAAAGAAATGCATTTACGAAATTTTACCTTGAATAATAACGTAAAATTTTCTTTAAAACTGTTATAAAATGCATTTTATTCTCATGTTCATTTAAGAAAATTTTAAATTTTTCTTTCACCTTATTTAAGAAGTTCGAAAAGCAAAATGCTGGAAGTCTTACCTTTTTCTCAAAACTTTTAAAACCTAACTTTAATTAAGATCTTAAGAAACTGTATTTAATATGCATCGACCTTTTTCTTTCTAAAACAAAATTTTAATTAAAGTCTTAAGCATATGCATTTAATACGTAACGATTATTTCGTTTTCTTTTCGTCATTTTGCCGGATATCGATTACGCCAAGTTTTGATGGTGTGTTACTGCGAGAATGTAAGATGATGTTTTCCACTTAAAAAAATTCTGAAAATCATCTCATTTTAACGTTATTTAATATTTAAAAGACATATTGAGAAAACATTATAATTTATTCCTTGTATTTTGTGTTAAGTGAATAATACTTTTGCTCAATTTACAAATAATTTGATTACCTTTCCTATACAATATCTTCAACATACAAAACTCTTACTACATGTGACTCCGTTTTTTGTACAAGACCTTCTTCTTTTCTTGGAAGAAATATTTTCAAAACTTACCTGTCAGCTTATTTGGAAAGCTATCTTATAATCGATATATTTTTGGTTATAATGATATAACGATTATTGAAATCATTTGTTATGAACTCTTATGATTACCTCAGACAATCTCAGTGGTATTTTATGTCATTCCACTCAGTTTCGTAGTATATACAAAGACCTTTTCACATTCAGACGTTGAATCCCGCGAACGGGCTGGCTGCATGGGCGTTTTCGTGGTTTTCCCCATGTGTAACGTGTATACGAGCCAGTTTCCCTTAGAAAGCCCTCCACGAAGGCATCCCTCCCTTTAGGCAGTTAGCCTTCGTGTGCTTTGCCATAATTGAATAACCTAACCATTCAGATGTTGTTTTCTCCGGAACCTTTCCTAACATTCATTATCATTCAGAATTTTATTGTTTCCCTTAGCTTTTAACATTGATAGAGAAAAATCCGTTCTATTACATAGGAAACATCTCAAAATTCAAAATTCGATTTCAGATTCCCTTAGAAAAGCAAGTTTTCTGTTTTTTGTGTGCAATGTAATTGGTATCAATTATTTCACGAATTTGCAACCATTTTTACAAAATGAAACGAGCTGTCTTTAAAGAAGAGCATGACTGTAAACTTTCTTCCAGCTCACTCAAATTAATTCTGTTACCAAAATCTACCAATCAAAACTTAATACGTTTCCTTCAAATGTGGTGAAATTTAGTTACTATAAGTCTTTTTAGATTTAAATAAGAAGCAGTGCTTTAGAAAAGTATTAGATAGATCCATTTAGCTAACTACCATCTGACTATACTATTTATTGATCATCTATTATGGTTTTTATTTACTTTATGCAAAGTTCAAAATTTTGCTTTCTATAAACACACAGCAATTTTTTTCCACATTTCTCAGCAAAACGTGTATTTGAAACATGTCTCCATGCAACGTATGCTCTTTATGAGTCTAATTTACCTTCTCTTGATAACTTGATAACGTTATGTCAGATATTATTTCATTCCTTTTCCTTTATTTGTGTTTGTATATTTGTGTATATTTTTTGTGATTTTTGTAATTTTGAGGTTTTAATGTTTCACATTTGCTTCTGATTTTGGTTAATTTTACATATTTGTAGGGAACTTTGAAATTTACGTGATTGAATTTCACTTCTTTCGGGTCTTTGTGGAATTGGTTCTAAATGTCTTACATTATGTTTCTCTCTCTCTGTGTATATGTATATATATGTAGACATAAAATATTAATGTACTTTTTATCAACATATATATATATATATATAAACACTGTCGTAAAAATTATATGCACCCAAGAAGAAATCGAGCCCTAATCACGAAACTCGGCAGAAATGTAGTCTGGTAAGAGATGTAGTCTGGCAAATGATTTAAATTTCGACGCCAGTGAGACACAGTAATGAGGTAAGTGCGCTGTGCGCATGTGAGATGCGCAGCTGGGAGGGTTTAGAAGCATGATTGCACGTGCCCTAGGGCTATTTAAACAAATGTGTCGACTCGAACGGTATTGTGACAAGGGATGCCTCTGAGAGGTAACCGGTGGAATACGAGCAGCTGTCGGACTTGTACGGAAGTATGAGCTTGTAACTGGCGGCAGTACGACAGTTACTGACGAAGGGGTGTATAGTAAGGAAATTTGGTAAAACAGGCGTATCGGCCACTTCGGTCCAAGCGATATAGTAATTACTCGGTGTTGGTGACAATGGATCACGGAAGAGGTAGACTACCGTTGCGGAGGGTCAGGATATCCCAGGAACATACATGAGAACGCGGATCGCACAATCATAAGAGCGGCGACTTCCGCACCAATGTAGCTAGCATCGATTCGACGCCATTTGCCACCTTCCAGGCATCCGGTTATATCAAAGGAAACCATTCGGAGATGACTGGCAAATTCTGGTATATGTTCCCGACGTCTATTAAAACGCCTGCAGCTGACTTCACATCATAGACAGTGTCGATTGGATGTTTGCCGAACTCGGGCAAGCTGGAGTGTGACCGACTGTACACGTGTGATCTTTAGCGATGAATCCCGATTCAGTCTCAACGCTGATTACCAACACGCGGGTGGCGGTGGCCAGGCCAGCGGCCCGATTCGGCGTTCGTTTTCGAGCGGCATACGGTGATTACAAGGATGACA